>PVIA01006830.1:77364-91589 GCA_004024845.1 Tonatia bakeri
TTAACAGGAACCTAAACAACAAAACAAAGAAACAAGCAAAATATAGTCAAAGACACTGCATTAGAGGACAGGCAGAAAGTGACCAGAGGAGAGAGAAGAGGGAATTTCAGGGGAAAAGGGGAAGGGTTTGCAGGAACAAAGTTAAAAGACACATGGATAAAAACTAGGGGGAGGGTGGTAATGGGAGGGAAGATGGGAGAGGGATGGGTGGGCTTGATTGGGAGTAAAGGGGAGAAAACTGTACTTGAACAATCATTAAAATAAATTTAAAAAAAAATTGTGGTTACCAGGGGTTGAGATAACCCCTGGGATTGGGGCTAACAGTGATAGTGTGTAAGGTACAAAGTTTTAACAAGTAGTAAAGAAATGATAAAGCTCTAATGCACAGTATAATAAAATTGACAATAATATTGTGATACTATCATTATGTAATATGATAAATATTATGACATTGGCAATCATATTATAATACATAAATATACCAAAGGACCACACTGTACACCTTAAACTTACACAATGTTATGTGTCAAATTTATTCAAGAATAAAAAAGAGAACTCTCTCCATTTTAAGGAATGTCCCAGTATAATGGTAAGAAGAGTTCTCAACTTCTCCCTTTATAATACTATAACACTTGCTCTTGCCCAACAAACTATCTTTTTAAAAAATTTTACTCTCCATATTATTTTATATATGGATAAACAATAATACAATGCAATCTGCTTTCAATGTTTAAAAGGTAAATTATTTAATTTGAGATTTGCCCTGGGTATTACTTTGTGATCCTCCTTGTTGGTAATTTGCAAGACAGTTTCCATGATTACATTTTATCTTGATCTATTTTACATTTCAACTTAATGAAAAGTCACCCTCACTATATGATACTGCTCCTTTATGAATCAATGTCTGATTAATCACTTATGTGGTCTTCAAGATCAAGTGAATGCATCTGCAGGTTGCAACATCTAATGTACCATAACATGTTGTGACAAAAATCACTTGGAATAATTATAATTATTATTATCTGTTTTCATCAAAACCAGTGAATCTGATCTCCAACTTTAATTCTGATAAATTAATCTTAACCTATATACTTCATTCTGTATGTATTTTTCAGCATGGAATATATTGGTGGCTCTAGGAGGAAAACACTGGGTCCAATACCACTTAAAGATGCGTAACCACTTATTTGTACAGGCTGGGGAGTCAAACACATCACTCACACCTCAGGCTTTTGACTGTTCTGTTTCTTCTTCTACCTCTGAATTATCCATGTCAATGAATCATCCCATTAAACATTGCCAAAAACATGGCCAGAATTTCTTCTCTAAAAGTATCATTTTTAAAAGCATGGCTGTCATCTAGTCCATTAACAGGGATTTAGATCCTGTCCTGTATTTGGGAACAATGTATTTTTAAAATATGTATTGATTCCAGAAAGAGAGAGAAGAGAAACATTGATGTGAGAGAGAAACATTGACCAGTTGCTTTCAACATGTGTACCAACCAGGGACTGAAACTGCAATCTAAGTATGTGCCCTTACCTGGGATCAAACCTGCAACCTTTTAGTGCATAGGACAATGCTCCAACCAACTGAGCCAGACCACCAGGCTCAGTGAACAATACTGAAAAGCAGCTGATTCAGGAATTGCAGAGTAATATTCAGTTTTTAAAACTTCTACTCCTTCTAAAAGAAGAATCCTTGGTAGAGTTAGGGTACAGAATTAATGAAAAGGTTACAAGAAATCACTTTATGAGAAGACAACTTTTACTCAAAGTCCTCAAGGGCTTTCCATCTTCCATAGGAATTGCAATTTAAACTGATAAATAGGTTCTCTCTCAGCTTCAAAGCCTATCATTTACTCCTGCGTAGGGAAGTTTAAATGGATTTTTCTTTAACTAAAACAACAATATTTTTCATCCCCATTTTTTCTCATCAATAATGCAAGATGACTGAAGGAAGTGGAAAGATAACTCCTGCATTTGACAATGGCCTAGACATTATGCATCGTAGGATTAGGTCATTGGTATCTTTCCAAAGTATACTGAATGGTCAGCAGTGACATTAAATGAAAATTTTTTTGCCTTAAGAAATACAGTTTTTTTAAGCTTTTCTCTTTTTTTTTTATTGTTGTTCAAGTACAGTTGTCTCCATTTTCAACCCACCATTCCCCCTCACCCCCACTCATTCCCACCTCCCACCCTGGAACCTATCCCCTTTGGCTTTGTTCATGTGTCCTTTATACATGTTCCTTGATGGTCCTTCGCCTATTTTCCCCCATTATCTGTCTCCACCCTCCTCTCTGATTACTGTCAGTTTGTTCTTTATTTCAATGTCTCTCATTGTGTTTTTCTCAAACTATATTTCTGAAATAAGTAAGCAAAATATAACCAGAAATATAGTTTCAGATCACATTCACCTAGAACTTCAAGGCCTGGGGATCAGGGGTTTCTGTAAGTGCAAAGAGAATAAACGCCTTAGTTCATTATTCATCTTGAGTCACATGTGAAACTTGGACTCAGAAAGAATACCAAAGATGCTTCTCTTTTTGTACCATGTCTTCAGAACAGTTTCGTAACAAGTAAACTTTGGCCTCTCCCCTTCCTAATCCTAGCCCAAATGATGAACATGTAAGAAAGAGAAATTTAGATCAACAATTCTAAAATTATTTAAAATTAGATACAAGGTCTAAAATTATGTAGTGACTTTCATCTGCAAATTCACATATCTCACACAAGACAGATTCAAAACACTTGCTAACAGACACACACACTTATAATTTCAATGAACATGGCGCCTGTTGTCTCTTTTTAAGAATAACATGTCATTACTTGAATGTAAAAAGTATAAATGAAAAATTCTGTCTACACCTTCACCTTAGGTCTTACAGACTCTAAACATAAAGAAGTAATAAAGTCAGAAAAAATGTTAATTTCCTCTAGTAGTCCTGGGACCTCTGTTAAGAATGCTAAAAAGGTGTGAAGACCAGAGACCTGAGGTGCATGGAGTTGTTTCTCATTTATTTATCTTTTATCAAGCATGGAGAAGGCTGAGAATAACCTAATTTGACAGCATTTTATGTGAAAATCCTTAATGATATTAGTTAACCAGAATTTTGGTAAGTCATTAGAATAATGTAAATACCAAAAATGCTGATGTGGTCATCGTCTATATTAAGAACATTTTAAAAGAAGAACACATTGTTCGCATCTATGAAGGAGAAAGTCTGAACTCAGCACACATACAGTGATGTTTGGAATGGCATGTTTTTTTCTCTATTCCTGACATTTAAAGAGGAATGTCAGCTGCATATAATAGTCTATGCAAAATGTATGCAATGGAATATTAATGACAAAGAAAATAAATCCATGGCTACGCTGATCAAATTAGTGTGAAAGAATTTTACCAGTCCAGCCATCCCACGGTATTCATCTCGGCTGCGGATGCTCATTAAACATGCATAATACACAGAATTTATCCTAATCCTGTGGGGATATAGAGAACATGGCTATACCCTCTAGTGGGGAGAGCACATGGCTAACCCTCTAGTGGGGAGAGCCCTGTTCCTTTACCCCAGTGGGTTTTTATTGAGAAAGTAGACATAGTTTGTGGATTCACAATCTGGCAGAAAGGATCAAAGGGGACAGGTGACTTACAAAGATGCTAAGAGTTCCTGTTGTGATTCCAGGCAGAGATTGGAGTTTTATCATATGAAAAGGACTACATGGCTTAAAGGGTTAGTTTTGGTTTCGTCTGTGCTTTCAAATTCTAAGTTAATAACATCCTCCAACAAACAGATCTCATAGGATCTTGCATATTCTATGTCCCAAGCCTGATTACCCTGGGGGTCCACCATCTCTGGTCTGAGCTGCCCCTTTGGCTGTTTGCTTAGCCAGCCCTGAGAAGGGCAGGAGACAGAGGCAGCCAGGAGACTTGGATTTAAGTACAAAGACTCAGGCTAAGAGGGGGCAGGGGTTGATGTCGATCACCCCTTCCTTTCCACAGCCCCTTCATTTCCACAGCCTCATGAGTCTTATTCCAGAGGCCTTTATGTGATCAGTCCCTGTCTTAGGTTGCCCCTTCATTAAGGAGTCTTACCTGTCATTGGTTAACTGATCAAGCATTAAAGGCCAGACACAGAACAGGTAGCGTTCATACCAGGGGAATAAGTTTTGTCTCCTTAGTGGCTCCTGGTCTGGAGGTCTCTCACTCAGCCCAAGTCACAGGGGGCCACAGTTTCCTGAGACCAGGCAGGGCGGCCCTCAACAAATTAGTTTGAAAAATACCAAATGAAACACATGCCATTTTAGACAGTTTTCTAAAACTCAGGTTCCATCGGAAAATGCATATACTAGTTAGTGTGCATTGTGAAGCTCTAAGATGGTAAGGTTTTAGCTTTTCTCTGGTGAATTTACCATGGAACTCCTTTTAAAAGATGTAGCTCTCAGAACTAGTATTACAAAGGACATGCTTTGGGAAATATTGATCTAAAAGCTGTTCAAAAGGTCATGTACCAAGTGATAAGAAATTTGAAAACCAAGCTCTTTGAGGTTTATTTGGACAAACTAAGCATTTTAGATTGAAAAAAAAAAAAAGACTGCAGAGAATCTAAGTGAAGTAAAATAGAAGACATCTATTTCCTTCAAGATTGTTTTAAGGACATATAAATTACAATCACTGAATGGAAAATACAGGGGCTTGTTTTGACTTGGAATAAGAAAGATATTTCTATCAGTATCTAAGACTGCTGAGGTCTTTAAAAAAGAGCAATGAGATTTCCTAAAATAATTCAGATTTTTCTCTATTAGACATCAGTTTGGAAATTTGTGGAAGAAATCTTGAATCTGTAAAAACTTAGAGTGATGTCCAAATTTACACCAATTTAATGACTTGAATTATGCAGTCATTTCTCACTAATCCACCTATGCAACTATGCCATATTAATAACCTTAAAACATATCACTCTCTAGTTTATATCACTCAGTAATTAAAACTTCCAGTGGTTTTGATATTGATTATCAGATAAATTCCTGTTTCATTAAACTATCCATTAGTCATGACACTGAGCACACAGCAAAATTCAAGTGTTGTGTATGAAAGGCACAGTTGGCAACAGCATGATCCAAAAGACACTGTCTCGGGGAACAGTGGTTCCCAAAATGGTTGAATAACAGGAATACTCAAAGACACTTTTAAAAATTTAAGGATTTCAGGGGTCCATGCCTGCAAATTCTGAGTCAAGTCTGGGGTAGAGCCCACAGACCTTTTACAATAGAAGCCTCCCAGTTGATTCTGGTGTACTAATGGGTTTTTGAGCCACTCTTCTTGATTCAGGCTCCATTTGTTGAAGCATACCTCTTCAAGCCTGTGTCACTGTGATGGTTACATCTCCGAGGTGACAAGTGGTAATAGGCAAAATCAAGGACCCAAAATCTGATGAACTGAACTGGCTCACATTTAAATTGCAAGGATTACTGTACCCATCCCAGACCAATTTAAGGGGCCTAGAAAATGCCTCCTGTATAACTTTGGTTCTAACATGGACTTCACTTGGGCAGAAACCCCTCCAACATTAGCTGGTAAAACAAGGCCTATGTTCCATACTTGCTGTTGCACGGCATTCCATAAATGCATAATCCCAAAGGTAAGCCAGAGATGAAGTAATAGAATTCTTGCTCTCCTATGCTGAGCAGAAAGCTCCCCTTTTGAAATTATACTCAGATAGAAAGTAGCAGAAACAGTCCCAGAATTCAGAGCTGTATTCCCTCTAGACTGTTGAAAGAATGTCACCAACATTTAAAATTATCTACAATTTTGGTTCAAATTACCTTCCTATCTTTATCCCTCGATTCTTTTGTGAAGCCTTTACTCTACCCAAATAGAGCTACTTGCTCCTCTTGAACATTGACTCCTTATTCCAACTCCCATGTACTCGTCATGTCTCCAAGCCTCAGGATATGTTGCTTTTTCTAACCTTACACCATGGAAAACCACCATATTTTAGACCAGATGCCAGCAAACTTTTTCTGTCAAGGGCCAGAGAATGAGTATTTTCAGGCTTGCAGCCATACTGTCTCTGTCACAACTCAGTTTTGCTGTTCTGAAGCAGGAAAGTAGACACAGACGTGGAGTTAAACAGAAACAGACATGGGCCAGATTTGGTCTGCAGGGCACAGTCGGCAAAGCTTGTCATTAGAGTCAGCTCAGAAGTTACCTTCCCTGACTGCTTTCATAAAATGTCCTTCCCTTTCATCTTCATCAAGCAGAGATAGAATTTCTTCTTTTACACTCACATAACACTTGTACATATTTTTACAGCAACTCTCTCATGTACTGTGTAAATTATTTACATTTTCAGTTTCCTTTCTAAACAATGACTCCATCAAGGATAAAGACCATTTTTATTAATCAGTGTCAAACAAAACAACCAACCATTATATGCATTCAATAAATGTTGACAATTTGAAGTAATAAACAAATGACTAAATGAACAGATGATAAATACATTAAATTTGAGGTGAAAAAATGGGCAGAATTTACAGAAGACTCTTGAAATAAAAGTGTAAAGTACTTTTAAATCTAAGGGAACACAGCTTGCTTTTCTCCCTCAAGAGCCCCCTTTATTCATTCTGTAAATATTGACTGAAGAGTATGTGCTAAGGGGAAAGCCCTTGAGTATTAACATTCTGCAAAGCGGTGCTTCTCAGAGTTGAAGATTATAAAGTACATAAAGTCACTGTACCCACTAAATGTGCCTATTATCGTCTGTGCATGAAAGTCCTTTTAAAAGTTAATGGGATTTAAATGCACATAGCAGAATAAAAGAGAGGAATACCCAGACCAAATTACACAAGAATTTATGACACCCTGTCTCAGTGTGTTGAATCGAGGGATTTGGGTTACTGAAGATGACATTCTAATGGAAGCTTTTCATCCTTAGCAACATGTTGAAAAGAAGAGCATTGCAGAGTACCAGCACACTAATCCTTTATTTGAGAAGGTCCCTGGGTCTATATATCCACCATAAATTGCATTAATCTTCTTTAATTAACCATGAAGTTCTTAATTTGTCTATTATTTGGTCCAATTGGACCTCCTCTCGGCCATCTGCTATAATGTATATTTCACCAGTGATCTTCATACATTTTAGATGCCATAACACTCTAGGCAATTGTTCATGCAACTATTGCTAAAAGAACTGAGTATCAATTTCTGCTGGTTGAAAACTTCATATTTAAATGATGCAAATCCAAAACTCTTCTTCAAATGCCCAAATATCTGTTGCTAAGCTTTGAACAAACATCCCTGGTTGTGTTAAATTCATGGCTCCAGGTTTTTGGCCCATGGGCCTCATGTATAGGTTAGGAGTCTTGGTATCTGAACATTCTAATGAAGTCTAAATTCATTGTAAGAACTGAACTTTCACTGACTCTGAGACAACACTGCAAGGCTGAACTTCAGCACCTTCAAAAGAATCCGTGGGCCACCATCAAGTATTGGAGGAATCCCCAGGAGATGTGTTGCACACTCTTATGTGGAAATCCATTCCCACATTGTGTTGACCACCTTCTGCCATTCTTGCTAGAAAACAACATCAGGATATAAAGCCTCTAACAGTCAGGGGTATCAAATTCATTTTCACTGGGGGCCACATCAGCCTCATGGTTGCCTTCAAAGGGCCAAATGTAATTTTAGGACTCTATAAATGTAACTGCTCTTTAACTAGAGGCAAGGAGCTCAGCACTGCTGCTGGGTACAAACAAGGTGCTGGGCCAAGAAAAACAAAGTGGAGGGCCAGTTTCGGCCTGTGGGCCTTGTGTTTGCCACCTGTGTTCTAACTCTACAACTGTGGTGACACAGTGGAGGGAGTGAGGCACCCTTCTGTTATACTTCATTGGTGATGGCAAGTTGGTGTGCTTTTGCCCCAAAAGTTTACATATTTTAGTGAAGCAAGCCTGTTTTCCATTACAGTGCTTTTCACAGACATATGTTGAGGGGTCAGGAGTGGTTTCAAATGGATATTTGCAAAATTCCTTCAGAATAAACTATCTCTTTGATGCCAAAAATTTTGTTCCTGGGAAAATTTTCTATTCCTGGTGCATCTCCTTAGAGCCAGCTCTTTCCAAAGGATCACCTCACTTTCAGTTGATATAATCTGCTATCTCCCACAATGGCCCTCACACCTGCTGCTGTTTGCCATACCAAAATGTCAGTTTGTGTTCTATATAGAATCCTTGCTATATTCATAATGCTTTTATCCTGAATTCCTTCTTTAATTTAGTGAAGACTGTTCACCAAAGTTATCAAAAAAGTTACTCGACCTCTTTCTAAATGAAAAATGACAAAAATATAGGTACATATAATAACATTACCAATGTCTTCTCAGAAAGAGCTACATCACATGGAAAAATACAGTGATTATTTTGTCTTCATATTTTGGAAGTAGGAAAGATCTTGTATTATATCTTCAGTGGTAATGTTCTACAAATGAGAATATTTAGCTCCAGAAAAATCAAAGGAATTAAGAAGTCACACAATTAGAAAGCTATTTATTATTGTAGTCCCTTGGAAAAACTGGAAAAGGTAAAACTTTAAAGAAAAGGCTAGGAGAAGGTCATCATGAACAATAATGTCCATAGTGATACTATGGACAGCAGCACCAAGTAAGGAAAGGCAGCATGTGTTAGGCAGACAGGCAACAAACCTAACACTTACCACAGTTTACCTGTATGTTAATTTTCTAGGGTAGGTCTGTAATAAGAATATGTTGCCCACCAAAAATTATGCTGAGTACACCATAGCTTTATGCCAGACTCTGCACCAAATTAAAAGCTCTAAGACACTAGTTACTGCCATCCAGTATAATTCTGTGCACTCACTTCCATAACTTCAAAATGTGATCTTAAAGATGTGTTGGGTTTTTCTACATTTATTGTACAGAGCCAAAATACAGATCAAAAGACTTCTTTGAAATTATTGTGGGCTGGATTGGGGAAGATGGCGGCCTTGCTGGAGGAATCATGATCCCCTTCCCCAGTGCACGGGGAGAATTTGGCCGATCTGAGGAGGAACAGAGCAGGAAACCATTGATATCACCACATTTATGAAAACAGGACATCAAAAGTTATCCAGACATTGAATAAACAGACGGTAAGAGGACTGCTTCGGGATAGTAAGGGCCCTGGGATAGGCGCGGAGAGCAAGCGGGACTCCTGGGTCTGTCTCAGGGCATGCAGGAGACCAGAGTCACTGCTCCCTTCCCAGAAACAAGGATTGAGAAGCAGAAGCGCAGGAGTTGTGGGCACCCGCGAACTTCCCGGGGAACAGTGAGTACCCCAGTCTGCCAGACCAAGGGAGGTCTTGCTATGGGCGCCTGTGCCCCCAACCCAAGTAGGGGAAAGCTGTGAACACCAGGATACCCAAAAGAGACTACACCACTGAATCTCACAGGTATTCTACCACGGAAGTTCACACCATAAACACAAGGAACCAGAACAGATCAAGTTAAGAAACAGGTTAACAAGAAGAGTCTCAGGGACAATGAGAAGACAAAGAAACAATTCACAAATGAAGGGAAAGGAGGAAGCCTCAGAAGGAATGCTAAATGAAATAGAGGCAACTCAACTATCAGATATTGAGTTCAAAACAATGATTATAAGGAAGCTCAATGACCTCACAATGAGCTTCCAGAAACTACAGGGAAGCTACAACGATCTCACTGTAAACTATATCAATAAGAAAAAGGAAATACAAACTATCAACAAAGGAAAAGAGGAAATGAAGAATACAATTTCTGAACTGAAGAACACAGTAGAAGGAATGAAAAGCAGGTCGATGAAGCAGAAGATTGGATCAGTGAATTGGAGGACAAATTAGAAAAAAACATCCAGAAAAAAACAAGAGAAGGAAAAGAGGCTCAGAAAAAATGAAGAGAGATTAAGAGAAATGCAAGACAGTATGAAATGTAATAATATCCGTATAATAAAGATACCAGAAGGAGAAGAAGATGAGCAAGGGATAGAAAACGTGTTTGAAAAAGTAATGATGGAAAACTTTCCTTAATTTCATGAGACAACAAGTCACACAAATCCAGGAGACACAGAGAGTGCCAATCAAGAGGAACCCAAAGAGGCCCACCTCAAGACACATCATAATTAAAATGGCAAAATTTCAAGACAGAGAGAATATTAAAGGCAGCAAGGGAGAAAAAGAAAGTAACATACAAGAGAGCCCCAATAAGGCTAACAGCTGATTTCAAAATGGAAACACTTCAAGCCAGAAGAGAATGGCAAGAAATATTCCAAGTAATGAGAACCAGAGGTCTGCAACCAAGGCTACTTTACCCAGCAAGCCTCTCAATCAAGATAGAAGGCCAAATAAGAAGCTTCCCAGACAAAAGAAGTCTAAAAGAATATACCTCCACTAAACCAGCTCTGCAAGAGATACTAAAGGGTCTGATTTAAGGAAAGGAAAAGAGAAAGAGAGAGAGGAACACATGTACATAAATGGCAATGAATAAGTGCCTATCAATAATAACCTTAAATGTAAATGGATTAAATGCTCCAATCAAAAGACATAGAATAGCTGAATGGATAAGAAAACATGACCCACACATATGCGGCCTACAAGAGACCCACCTCAGGATAAAAGACCTTCAGGCTGAAAGTGAAGAGCTGGAAACAAATTTTCCAAGAAAATGGACAGGAAAAAAAAGCCGGGGTAGCAATACTCATTTCAGACAAAATAGACTTCCAAAAAAGGGCCATAAAGAGAGACCCAGAAGGTCATTTCATAATACTCAAGGGAAGAATCCACCAAGAAGACATCAATATTGTAAATATATATTCACCAAACATAGGTACACCCAAATACATAAAGAAAATCCTAGAGGACTTCAAGAAAGATATTGACAGCAACACAATTATAGTGGGGGATTTTAACACCCCACTATCAAAAATGGACAGATCTTCCAAACAAAATATCAACAAAGATATTGTGGCATTGAACAATACCCTAACTGAAATGGACTTGACTGATATATTCAGAGCCCTCCATCCCAAATAAGCTAAATACATATTCTTTTCAAATGTACATGGATATTTTCAAAGATAGACCACATAATAGGACACAAAACAAGTCTCAACAATGTCAAGAAAATCAAAATCATACCAAGCATTTTCTCGGATCACAAGGGACTGAAACTAGAAACCAACCCCAAGGAAAAAAACCCAAAACACTCAAAACCATAGAGATTAAATAGCATGCTATTAAACAATGAATGGGTCAAGGATGAAATTAGGGAAGAAATCAAAAGGTTTCTGGAAACAAATGAAAATGAACTTACAACAACCCAAAACTTACGGGACACAGTGAAGGCAGTCCTGACAGGGAAGTTCATAGTGATACAGGCATGCCTAAAAAAGATAGAAACATTTCAAACAAACAACCTAACCCTACACCTATAAAAACTCAAGTAACAACAACAGAGACAGCCCAGAGCAAGTAGAAGGAAGGAAATAACCAAGATCAGAGCAGAATTAAATGACATAGAGACTAAAAGCAAAATTCTAAACAGCAATGAATGAATCCAGGAGCTGGTTATTTCAAAAGATAAACAAAATCAACCAGCCTTTAAGCAGACTCATCAAGAAAAAACGAGAAAAAATCCAAATAAACACAATCAGAAATGAAAGAGGAGAGATTACAACCAATACCACAGAAATACAAAGAATTGTAAGAAATTACTATGAAGAACTATATGCCAAGAAATTTGAAAACCTAGATGAAATGGACAAATTTCTAGAAAAATATAATCTTCCAAAACTCAATGAAAAAGAAGCAGAAAACCTGAACAAACCAATAACAGCAAAAGAAATTGAAGCAGTAATTGAAAAACTCCTGACACACAAAAGCCCTGGACTGAATAGTTTCACAGGAGAATTCTACAAAGCATTTAAGGAAAAGCTAACCCCTATCCTGCACAGACTATTCCAAAAAATCCAAAAAGATGGAAGACTCCCAAACTCTTTTTATGAGGCCAACATCATCCTAATTCCAAAACTAGATAAAGACACAACGAAAAAAGAAAACTTCAGGCCAATATCTCTGATGAACATTGACACTAAAATCCTCAACAAAATACTGGCAAACCACATCCAACAATACATTAAAAAGATTATCCACCATGACCAAGTGGGTTTCATCCCAGGGATGCAAGGATGGTACAATACTCGCAAATCAGTAAATGTAATACATCACATAAACAAAAGCAAAGACAAAAATCACATGATCATATGGATAGATGCGGAAAAAGCATTTGATAAGGTACAGCACTCATTTATGATAAAAACACTCAGAAAAGTGGGAATAGAGGGAGCATTCCTCAAAATAATAAAGGCCATATATGAGAGACCTACAGCCAACATCATACTCAATAGGCAAAAACTAAAATCTTTTCTACTAAGAACAGGAACAAGACAAGGTTGTCCACTTTCACCACTTTTATTCAATATAGTATTGGAAGTTTTAGCCACAGCGATCAGGCAAGAAAAGGAAATAAAAGGCATCTAAATCAGAAAGGAGGAAACAAAACTGTCATTGTTTGCAGATGACATGATAGTGTATGTAGAAAATCCTATAGACTCTACAAAAAAACTGCTTGACCTAATAAACGAATTTGGCAAAACAGCGGGATACAAAGTCAATATCCAGAAATCAAAGGCATTTCTGTACACCATCAATGAAACAGCAGAAGCAGAAATCAAGGAAAAAATCCCATTTGAAATAACAAAAAGAAAAATAAAATACCTAGGAATAAACCTAACCAAAGAGGTAAAAGACCTGTATTCAGAAAACTATATACCACTGAGGAAAGAAATCAAGGAAGACACAAACAAATGGAAACATACACCATGTTCATGGATTGGGAGAATTAATATCATTAAAATGTCCATACTACCCAAAGCAATTTACACATTCAACGTGATACCTATTAAAGTACCAATGGCTTATTTCACAGACATAGAACAAACACTTCAAAAATTTATATGGAACCATAAACGACCCCCAATATCAACTGCAATTTTGAGAAAGAAGAGTAAAGTAGCAGGGATCACAATACCTGAAACTAAACTATACTACAAGGCCACTGTAATCAAAACAGCCTTGTCCTGGCATAAAAACAGGCACATGGACCAATGGAACAGAACAGAGAGCCCAGAAATAAACCCAAGTCTATGGTCAATTGATATTTGACAAAGGGGGCAGCAACATAAAATGGAGTAAAAATAGCCTCTTCAACAAATGGTGCTGGGAGAACTGGACAGCTATGTGTAAAAAAAATGAAACTAGAACACCAACTTACACCGTATACAAAAATAAATTAGGATGGATAAAAGACTTAAATATAAACCATGACACCATTAAAGTACTAGAGGAGAACATAGGTAGGAAAATCTCAGATATATCATGCAAAAACTTTTTTACAGACATGTCCCCTAGAGCAAGGGACATAAAGGAAAGAATAAACAAATGGCACCTCATCAAAATAAAAAGCTTCTGCACAGCTAAAGAAAACAGTATCAAAATAAAAAGGGAATCAACTGTCTGGGAAAAGATTTTTGCCAATGATACCTCAGACAAGGGCTTAATCTCAAAAATATATAAAGAACTTACACGATTATACTCTAAGAAGACAAGCAACCCAATTAAAAAGTGGGCAAAGGACTTGAACACACACTTCTCCAAGGAGGACATACAGAAGATCCAAAATCACATGAAACGACATTCAATATCACTAGCTATCAGAGAGATGCAGATTAAAACCACAATGAGGTACCACTTCACACCAGTCAGAATGGCCATCATAAGCAAAGCAACAAACAACAAGTTTGGAGAGGTTGTGGAGAAAAGGGGACCCTATTGCACTGTGGGTGGGACTGCAGACTGGTACAACCACTATAGAAAACAGTATGGAACTTCCTCAGAGAACTAAAAATGGATCTGCCTTTTGACCCAGCAATTCCATTGCTGGGATTATATCCTAAGAATCCTAAAACCCCAATCCAAAAGAACCTTTGCACCCCAATGTTCATAGCAGCACAATTCACAATAGCTAAGTGCTAGAAGCAACCTAGGTGTCCATCAGTAAATGAATGGATCAAAAACCTATAGTACATTTACACAATGGAATTCTATGCAGCAGAAAGAAAGAAGGAGCTCCTACC
>PVIA01006831.1:0-91385 GCA_004024845.1 Tonatia bakeri
CTCCTCTCCTCTCCTCCCCTCCCCTCCCCTCTTCTCTTCTCTCTCTTTCTCTCTCTCTCTCTCTCCCTCTCCTCTACCATCACGTTACCTGGGCCAGGTATCTGTCTCCCACATGAGTGTTTTTGTCCATATACTACACTAAGGTCCAGGCCTCTCAAACTTCTCTGTGGTTTCAAGGGGAAACAAAGACGAAATCTATTTCCCTTTCATAACCTCACACCTGCCCTTAGAAATTACTGGTGTAGTAATTTCCAGAAACACAAATATACCCACAATAAAGGCAGAGCTTGAAGTTATTTTGTAGAATAGATTAAGTTTTTCTGTCCCAAGAATTTCCCTTGGCTTTTTGTGTACATAACCAAAAGTTTAATAAGGTGTCTGCTTCCCATCGACAAAGAGCTCTTACCCCCCAAATATGAATATGCATATATCTAATTTTATTTAATATGAATAATTTCTTACAATGTTGAAATATTAATTCTTCCCCTTCTGGCCATTAATGATTCGGAAATATTAGGGTCCTTTCACAGAACACCCCTTCAGTTCATGGCTATGCATCATTCTCAAGTGATCTTTGCAGCTCTAACAGCTGATAAATTCTTGGGTTCTGTGAAGTTCTCTACTTAAAAGAGTGTCTCCTTTTGTCTATTTATGATGAGGTTCTTTTCCTAGGGTGTCTAGGGAAGTACAGCGTATGCTTGAGTCGCTACTGACCAATGTGCTCAAGGTCAACCTGAATGACATGCACACATCCAGGGTGCCACTGGTGACCATCCATTCTTGGTCATAGGTGGTGGAGTGGTTGCATAGTGGCCTTGGGTGCTCTCTTCCCCATCATTTGCCTGCTCTCATTTTCTTTACACCTTTACCTATTCTGGGAGCAGTCAATTTTAGCCTTTATTTGCAGCCCCAGCAGGGAGCCCATTTCCATTGAAGAGAAGACTCCTTTAATAAATCTAGCTCATTTGTGCAGGAGTAGTGCAGCCATTGATTAGAGAGGGCTGATTGGAGCTGTGACTTTCCTTAGGAAGAAAATTAAGAAAACAGATTAAAGGCAAGTGATGGGCAGCTTTGCTTTCTTGTCTCCTTGTGTTCTGCCTCACCTCTGCTGATGCAAGGTTAGAAATATTCTGCAAGATGAATTAACTCCTTTAGGTCACTGTGTGCTATCCTATATGGCAGAGGATCACAGAATCTTAAAGCTGAAATGGACCTTGATGGCCATTTGCTGCAGCCCTTTATTTTATAGATAAGAAAATATAGTCAGGGAGGGAAAATGACATGACTGAGGTCATGCAGATCTTCCGTGTGTTCTTCCTCCAGGCTATAACAATTCACTGTCTGTGGTGCAGAAAAATCTAAAGTAAAACCAGACTGGGTCTAAGGAAAAGATAGAAAAATGGCAGCTCTTCGGCATGGCACAGTGGCCCGTCCCCTCTGGGCTGCAGCACTGGGGAGCAGATGGGGAAAAGGAGGTGAGCGCCTTGTGGTAAGAGGGGTGTTGCCACATTGTGGGGGACATCCCCACCTGGTTCTGCCCTCGCTTTCTTTCTGGAACTTTCCCCTTGGGCCCTTTATTTCGCCATATTCATGGTCTGTCTTCACTGATGCACTTATTTATTTTTCCTTTTGGAACACATTATGGAAGCACCTTTTACTTTTCAAAGCATTTTGTAGGCACTTGGGAGGCTTCTAGGGTTGCCCTGTGCTGCCATTGTTTATATCAGATCTACCTATAAAGTAACAAGATACGTAAAAAGTAAATGCTTGATGTCTAGTCACATTTCATTGCAAACATTCAGACTTGGTATACCCTGGGCCTAACAGGGTTCGGCTCTTTTCGGAACTCAAGGAACATTTGTTGACTGACTGACTGAATGGGTGAAATGTGCAGACATGAGATTGGCCATTTACAGTAGTTTCCTTGGGAGCTCTACCATGATATTATTTCTGTTTCCATTAAAATGGACTTTTAAGTTTCATTACAGAAACTGCCTTTAAAGCTAATTAACCTATCACCCCACATCTTTTACTTAAAAAAAAAAGCAAAAACAAACAAAAAACTTTAAAAACTTGACACTTAGACTTTATGGCCCAGAGAACGAACACTTTTACACATATTATCTCTTGATATTCATAAAAATTCTATGAAGAAATTTGCATTCCTATATCACACATGAGGAAACCAATCTGAGAACAGCTGTACACTCACTCAAAGTCACAGGACCTGCACGTGTCTGAGCAGAGAATCAACCAAGATTTCTGACACAGAATCTTGAGCCCTTTTTATGACGTCACCCTGCCTCCTCATACCCAAAACTTGTGTCCCAGACTTGTTTTCAACTTGATCCTTCAGAGCTATGAAAGGCATTCAGTTGTTATCAAAGATCAAATCATTCCACACTCAGAAAATGAAGATTTGCTACTGTCAAAGTTACACTGGCATTGCTGACCCCTCTAACATTCACTGGGATGAGTTAGTTCTAAAAAAAATAGTAATTAAATAGTGACAGCTCTCTTGTTGAATAAATGTAACTTCCCAAACATATGTATTGTTTTTCTTGGTTATGAATATATAAGAGGTTGTGTGTGAGGGTATGTTTATGTGTGTCTTCTCTTTGATTGGTTTGGGACCTCTCAGACATAGATGCCAAGAACCTTGATAATGCACCATATTTCAGGTCTTTATTTTCTATTAATCCGTTTAATCTCACATCACTGCAACTAAGTTAATTGAGACTCAGGGAGGCTATAAAGAAGTCCAGTCTTCCCACTGACTCTTGGCCTTTGGTTCTTTCCTCTATGATGTACCTTATGAATAAAAATTCAATCTTTATTTCCACTGGAGGGTCTGTGGAGAAGAGAAGAAAGGAGGAAAAGTTAAGTGCAACTTCTTGCTTGCATTGGATGTGTGCAGTGTCCCCAGTTTGGCCAGGATGCCTGGAGTCTATTTGCCTTCTGCTAATTATGCGAGGGCTGGCACGGAGCCTGTGTGTATGTGTGGGAGAGGAGTGAGAGGGAACAAGTTACCCTGATTCTGTTTATATTGGATAAAAGCTTCAAAGCCTGAGAGTAATCTGTATCTCAGCTCTATTTACTTTGCAAATAAAATAAAAGCCATACTGCTTGTACATAGGAAAGATGGGAACTGTGCGGGGGGAGGGTATGGGGAAGTAGAGGGTGGAGAAGGATTTTGGTGTGGTATCGGCAAAAAAGTGTTGGTCCATGAGCCTTGAGTTTCAGCTTTGCTTTTCTCACTATGTATGTGTGACCTTGTGCAAACCACTTTCCCTCTCTGGGCTACAGTTTCACTGTCTGTAAAATCCTGCATTAGGACCAGGGTTCCCACATTGGCAGCCAGCTGGTAGAATCTGACCTAAGGACATTTTTAAGCATTTCTAAAAACAAAAAACAAAAAAGCCAAAAACCCAAAATCAATGTTGGGTTGCTCTTACACTCCACAATTCACAGGCTCCCTTGTACCTTGCTGTATTTATACTTAGCTGCTATTTTGACGGTGGAATTTAGGGATTTGAGGAATAGAGACAATTGGGCTAGTTACTTTAGAAGGATCCTAAGCTAGTTTGATTTTACTGTATAGTAAGCTCGATTACAGTAGAATTTTGGTGAACATAAATGTCAGAATTCCTAGTGTCCTGCTAAGTGTCAGGGCCCAGAACCAGTCTGCCTGAGTTGCAGTCTGTGCTCTGCCACTTATTCGCCCATTACACATCTGCCCTGTTGCCTCAATTTGTCCATCTGCATAATGGACATACTCCTGTGAGGATTAAGTGAATCAGCTTCTCTAAAGAGCTCAGAAATACTGCCAGGCACATACATCTTAAGGGGTCAGAGTAGTTAGCTATGATTATTATTAGGCTTTTTTAATGAAATATTTATACAATCTTGTCTTCAGTAGCAAATAATCTTAAAATGTTTGCTAAAATTTTTAGGATAAGACTGATTGCCTGATATTATGAAATGTGGATATATTGAAACCCAAGGGCCAGACAGAGACCATTTCTGAGTTTCTCTAAACTGGTCATGTATTATCAATAAGTATGGAACCAATTTTTCCATAATTCTTTTTATCTACAAACTTTCATTTGCTCATGTCTCATTCAGTCACTGAGGTGCGGGAAAAGGCTGGGCACCTGGAGCCCTCCTAGGCCTGCTGGCTGACCTGGTGAGTGCCCATTCCTTACTTCCAGGGGAAGCGGGCCCCTCCACTGCTTCTGGGCTATGGCTTTGTGGCTGGCCTGGCCTGATGGAAGTGGCTCTGAGAACACTGGCGTCACTCTCATTGAAGCAGCAGGCGGGGGGACGAACACTCAAAGAGAAAACTCATCAGCAATAGCAAGCAGCCCCTATCCATTTTTTATGTGGCATAAAATAAAAGTAGATCAGATTAGAAAATAAAAGTGAAAATGAGGTGCATGAGCTTTCTCTGCATGTCATTGCATCTCTCTCACGGCTTCAATAATAAGCTTGTTTATTTGAGTAGTTTGCCCATCATGCTCATCAATGCTAGACTTCAGACTCCTACTGGACATACTTATAATCCTGGTGCCATGGCAGGACACAAGCAACACCTGCGGGAGTAGATGCTGAGCAACCATTCCGGGTATACTTGCTGCAGTCTGAGCACTGTAAAGGCCAGTGCCAAGGGAACACCAGCCTTTTTTGAAGACATGAAAGGAGCAAGGGGGTGGGTGTATGAGTAGCATTAGTAGAAATTCTTCCTCTGACGACCCTGGTCCTTAAGCAGAGGGAACTGACAGAAAGACTCCTGGACACAATGATCGGCAAGCAATTAACCTTACAGAGAAGAACCACAGTTCCCAAGAAAAGAGAGAGAAAGGGGAAGGAAGAAAGGGTGGTGAGAACTC
Organism: Tonatia bakeri; assembly: GCA_004024845.1. Classification (NCBI taxonomy): domain Eukaryota; kingdom Metazoa; phylum Chordata; class Mammalia; order Chiroptera; family Phyllostomidae; genus Tonatia; species Tonatia bakeri. Next base: position 4,890 of record PVIA01006831.1, read on the forward strand.
CCAGGGAGCTGACTGCAGCTTTCAGCAGAAATGACCTGCCGCTGGCCCAGCTGCCGCCTCTGCATTGTTCTCCTCTCTCAGCAAAGGCCACAGGCTGCCTAACTGCTGCTCTGATTCTGGAATTAGGAGCTCTGTAGAGTGTAGGTATAATGCCTGGCTCTACAGGGTCTATGTCTCCTGGGTTTTCCAAGATTGTGAAACTGGTGTTCCCCTTCCCTGACTAACTCTGCTGAAAATCTTGTGCTTTGCAATCTATAGGTGGTCAACAGTGTGTGTGCGTGAGTATGAGGAGTCTCCAACCTCTCTGCCTTTTGTTTCCACATAGAGGGACTTCTGTCTCCCACTGGGGCACCATGGGCTTTTCGGGTGGAATGTTCTTGTCATATGGGCACTGTTTTTCATGTCATAGAATGTTTAGCATCCCTCACTCCTGACACTAAATGATGGTCATACCCCCCATGGATTTAAATGGGGAACCACAACCCTGGGAAATCTAGTAACGATTGAAAAGATTCAAGAACACTTTCCGCATCCCTCCTTCTCTCAAGCAGTGGTTTCTTTCATTAATAAATTTGGGTGAAGAAACTTTGCTCACTACCTTTCCTTCTCATGATCAGACCTGCTTGTCTGTAGAAACAGTGCATTTTCTCTGCTCCCCACTGGGCAGGAAACTTCACGAGGCCTGAGGCTGGACACATGGCCTCTACCTGGGTCAGGAATAGCTCAGGGCTGATATGTTAGCAGGACTTTTGAGGGAAGGTCTTATTTTCTGTGCAGCTTATCAAAGATGCCAGTGATATTTTGATTTTCATCTATCTGTTTTAAAATCTTCTTTCTTCTAAACTTGAGAGTAGCAGCAAGGAGTGCTAATTCCTGAGCTCCTTGAGCCTCAGCACATACACATATGATGTTGGCCAGCATTCCCTTGACCAGTTTTCTGCCTGAGTCTGTTTTTCATCACCAGTACATAGGAGAATGGTTTGGGGTGGGGAGTGGTAGTGGGAAAACTGCTAAAGGAAAGAAGCAGCTCACGACCCCTGCCCCAGCTGCCACCAAGGAGGGAGGGGTTCGAAGAGATGTCAGGACAGTTTAGCGTTGGGTACAAATGATTTAGGCAGGGCTTGGACTCTATTCACACAGATGGGAGAACTCCGCTGCCCTGTGGACTCTCCCTGACTCAGGAGCAGGAAGAGTAGTTGTGGTTTAGTCAGGTTCAAAACCCCTTTCCTAACTCTGACGCTGAATGTAAGGGCAGACTGTTTGTCCATCAGAGAACACAGACCTGATGAAGCTAAAGGGGAGCCAGCCTCCTCCGGAGTCCTCAGTGGAGAGGTTTGAGTGTCGCCCAGACTAGGGCGCCAGCATAGCCCCATCCCTTAGGGTCAGCAGAGCCTGACACCGGTGTTGTTCCTGAGAAGCAGATGCTGAGATGAAGATCCTATTCAAATGATTTCTTCCAGCTTTCCTGAGGCATAACTGACATGTAACATTATGTAACGTGAAGATGTACATGCGTTGATTAGATGCATTTATGTATTGCGTTATAGTCACCACTGGAATGTTAGCTAACACCTCCATCTTGTCACATAATTACCATTTCTTTTTGTTGTGAGAACATTTAACATCTACTCTTATAGCAACTTTCAAATATATAGAATAGTATTGTTATCCATCATCACAAAGCTGTGCATTAGGTCCCCAGAACTTATTCATCTTTTAATTGGAGGTTTGTGCCCTCCAACCTCTCCCCTTTTCCCCCTCCCCCCAGGCTGTGGTAACAACCATTCTAATCTCTGTTTTTATGAGTTCAGTTTATTTATTTAATTATTTATTTATAATCCTCACCCAAGGAAACATTTACTGACTCTAGAGAGAGAAGGAGAGAGAGAGAGAGAGAAGCATTGATGTGAGTGAGAAAACTCTATCAGCCACTTCCTGCATGTAACCCCAAACAGGATCAAACCTGAAACCCAAGCATATGCCCTGACTGGGGATTGAACTTGCAACCTTCTTGGTGCACAGAATAACACTCCAACTAACTGAGCCTCCTGGCCAGGGCATGAGTTCAGCTTTTTTAGATTCCACATATTGGTGAGAACATTCAATATTTGTCTTTCTCTGTCTAGCTTGTTTCCCTTAGCATAATGCTCCGAAGGTCCACCCACATTGTCACAAATGGCAGGATGTCCTTCCTGCTTGCGGATGAATAATATTCCATTGTATATACAAATATGCACATTTTTGGAGGTGTGCTCTTGGGGAATCAGGAGTGAGGAAAGTAGGATGGAACAGGGGGAAAGCTAAGGAATAATACATTCTTCTCTGGACACTTGTTTCAGTTCTAATCCCTCATGGAAACTTTGTAACACAAATTATGTATAAAGCATGACCCCCTGTGATCAGGCTCTGGGTTGTGTATCTCTGGAGGTGGGGGAGAGGGAAGTCTCAGAGGCAGCAATGCTCTTGCCTAACCAAAGGCCATTCTACAGAGATGGGAGCTGTGAGCTGCCATCTGGCCATCTCATGGCAGCTAGGGATGGCTGCACCGAGGGGTAAAGAGATCTGGGCAAACACGAATAGAACCCATTCTATGGGAGTTGTCGCAGTATTAACAGTGGTGGCTCAGACCAGAGTATGTCTTTTTACATCAGGCAGTCCCAGGAAGGGGGCCAAGACTTGTTTTTGGTGCAGCTGTAAACTGGATATAGTTATGGCTCTTATCAAGAGCAGCCAGGCATTTATGCCTGTGCCACATATGCACACATAACCCATCAATGTTTTCAAACTGCATCTCTAAAAACCTCTCTCACACTTGTCATTCAAACATAGCACTTGCACTTAAACTGGTATCATGGGACTCATAAGTCAATTTGATTATTTTGTTTATAACATAAAACCTACAGGCTTTACCCAAGTCAGGGAGGGTCTGGTGACTCCCAGGAAGAAGTCTTAAAAGCTAGCATTTCCGTGAAGGGTATGACCCCACAAGGTAGATCTTCCCTAGAATCTTCACTAATATGAGCAGACCCCTCTTTTGTGTTTGCCCGACTAGTGTAGATACCTAGCCCAAGTGGTGTGAGAAACCTAGGGAATTATGCCTATAGTACCAGGTTCATGATATTTCATAGATAATCTGTGTTTGTAACCTAATCAGATGCAGAGAGTACCCCAGGTGCTCTGTGACCAATGACATCTACAAGGATCCCATTCCAATTATATCTTTGTCTAATTCTCTTTTATTTGTTTTTAGAGATAGGTTTATGGTGATGGTATTTTCAGGACCAGGCTCAGTAAAAATTGGCAGCTCACTATTCCTTGTTTCAAACAATGCACTCACTGCCTCAGCTCCCTTCTCTCTGTTAGTGTCCCTGGGGTCTCAGACCTCTTGTGCTGTTGCCATCCCACCCCCACCTCCAGCAGCCGTGCGGCCCCCTCATCTGTTAGCTGCCTTATACAAGGGTGCCACTTACCCTATCAGGGCTGGTTTGTCTTTTGTTCCATTCCCTTAGGGTCCTGCTCTCTGCTAATGTGATGATATGTGACAGTGTAGTTGCATTTGAACAAGACAGGCTCCCAAATAAAATGCCCCCTTAGCCCCATGCTCAGGACTCTTACCTTGGTTAATGTTCTGTGAAAGTGGCTGTGGAGGAGAGATATGCAAATGTAGTTGCTTTGCAAATGTGAGTAGGAGGAACATACACATAAACATAAAATTTTCATTGGGCCAACCATTGCTCAGGAAAGGAAAGGGGGAAACAAGATGATTTCTTGTGAGTTTGGGAGATGACACTGGAGCCTAGTGTTTGGATGGTGAAGTCTGATGGGGACACCTGTGTAAGATGAGGGAGAAACAATGTGAGAAGGCTTACTACATGAACCAAAAAGATTTGGGTACATGGATATATTATGTGTAAAGGAAAAAGGCATGACTTTGAATTGAAGCTGTGTGATCTTGGGTAAGTTATTTAACTTCTCTGAGGTTCAGTGTTCTCTTGTATATTAACAATACTAATAACTGTTTAGTGGGCTATGAGGCAATTGGATGACATGACATATGTGAAACATATGGAAGAGCAGCTGACACATAGAAGGGACTAAATAAATGCTGTTTTTCTCCCTATCTGCCCCTCCTCATTAAGTTCAGGAGTTGTAATGATAATAGTTAAAAAAAAGTTATGTTAATATAAAAAAGGAATGCTATATATGGGAACAGGAGAGAAAAGATTGTCAATTCTTAGTATCAGATCATTTAAGAAAAAATAACTTCTGCTTGAATTTGGAGTTATTTTTGGAAATTGCCATTAAGGGGTTGCTCCTTAAGAAAGGATAGATTAGTTGGGAAGCAAAGTGAACTAAGGTCACATGAGAGTTAACTGGCAAAGCTGGTGCCTGAAGCTAAGACAGATAGTGAACTCCAGAGATTAGGCGACTGAGTGTTGGAATTACACTAAGTTTGTTTCAAGTATCTTCTCAGCGATTAACTTCCGTATGATCTCAGAAAAAGGCCTAACTGAGGTCTCTGATCACCTGCAAAATGGGGACAATTAAAGTCTCTCTTTTGCAGGAATGTTGTGAATGATAAATTAGACATAAACTTCATATTCATTGTGCATTGCCTGACATATTCCACAATGTATTAGCTATTGTCACTATCACTTGCAGTATACTTCATTGATGAAACATATAACTTTATCCTCTGCTGCATCATCGGGCTATAGAATGATCCACCCATTTCAATGTGCTAGATAAGTGTAGGACCTGCTGAAAAATCACCCTAATTTGTTCTGGAAATGAGAGTCTGGAATGGGAAAGGGAAGGAATCAGAAAACAGGGTAGTAGAGAAGTAGACAAGTAATTAATTCCTCATTAGACAGCCAAAGTCTGTCTATCATCTCTTTAGGCATTGAGTCCACATATATTGTTGCATGTATATTATGCATGAGGTCCTAGAGATGAAGCAAAGAATAACAGAGGTGTGATCCTGAGAAAAAAAAAGAAAATAAAATTGTGTTTTATTTTAAATTGCATCTTATTGATTATGCTATTACAGTTGTCCTGATATTTTCCTCTTTGCTCCCCTCCACCCAACAGCTCCCACTCCCTCAGGCAATCCTTCCACCATCGTTCCTACCCATGGGTCATGTGTATAAGTTCTTTGGCTACTCCATTTCTTTACTGTACTTTACATCCCCACGGATATTCTGTAGCTACCTATTTGCACTTCTTAATCCCCTTACCTCTCACTCATTCCCTCCTACTCCCTTCCCATCTGGCAACCATCAAAATAGTCTCAGTATCCATGATTCTGTTTCTGTCCTTTTCATTTGCTTAGTTTGTTTTTTAGATTCAATTGTTGATAGATATGTATTTTTTGCCATTTTAATGTTCATAGTTTTGATCTTCTTTTTCTTAAATAAATCCCTTTCACATTTCATATAATAATGGTTTGGTGATGATGGACCCCTTTAGTTTTTTCTTGTCTGGGAAGCACTTTAACTGCCCTTTGATTCTAAATGATATCTTTGCTGGGAAGAGCAGTCTTGGCTATAGGTTCCTGCTGTTCATGACTTTGAATATTTCTTGCCAATCCCTTCTAGCCTGCAAGGTTTCTTTTGAGAAATCAGCTGACAGTCTTATGGGAACTCCCCTGTAGGTAACTAACTTCTTTTCTCTTTCTGCTTTTAAGATTCTGTCTTTACTTCTGGCTAAGATAGAAGCATAGGTGGATACACTTTGCCTCCTTGCACAACAAAAAGAAGGACAACAACAAATTTAAGAACAAAAAACAATCAGAACTGCCAGAAAATTGAACTGTATGGAAGTCCAACAACCAAAGAGTTAAAGAAGAAACATTCATTCAGACCAGGAAGGGCACAGACAGGCAGTTGGGGCAGAGATGGGTAGCCAGGGTGGAGAGCACTCACAGCAAGGCAGCAATTGGCAAATTGGGCAGTTCCACATTTGTGTGCAGATAAACCAGGAGGAAGAACTGGGGAGTGAGACAGATCACACAACCAGGGTTCCAGTGTGGGAAAATAAAGCCTCAAAACCTCTAACTGAAAAAACCTGTGGGAGTCGAGGCTTTGGAAGAAACTCCCAGTCTGATAGGAGAGTTCGTTGGAAAGACCCACAGGGTCCTAGAACATACACAAAACCACCCACCTGGGAATCAGCACCAGAAAGGCCCAATTTGCTTGTGGGTAGTGGGGAAGTGACTGAAAGCCAGAGGAGAGCTGAGCAAGTGGCACTGTTCCCTCTTGGACCCTCCCCCCACATACAGTACCACAACATAGCAAAGTGGGTTGTCCTACCCTGGCAAATACCTAAGGCTCTGCCCCTTACTATGTAACAGGTGCACCAAGACAAAAAAAAATATGGCCCAAATGAAAGCACAGATCAAAACTCCAGAAAAAATACAACTAAGCAATGAAGAGATAGCCAACCTATCAGATGCAGAGTTCAAAACACTGGTAATCAAGATGTTCTCAGAAATGGTTGAGTATGGTCGCAAAATAGAGGAAAGTATAAAAAGTGAAATAAGGAAAACGTACAGGGAACCAACAGTGAAGGGAAGGAAACCAGGATGCAAATCAACAGTTTGGAGCAGAAGGAGGAAATAAACATTCAACCAGAACAGAATGAAGAAACAAGGATTCAAAAAAATAAGGAGAGGCTTAGGAACCACTGGGATAACTTTAAGTGTTTTAACCTCTGAATCTTAGGGATGCCAGAGGGAGAAGAGAAAGAGCAAGAAATTGAAAATGTATTTGAAAACATATTGAAGGAGAGCTTCTCTAGTCTGGCAAAGGAAATAGACTTCCAGAAAGTCCAGGAAGCTTAGAGAGTCACAAAGAACTTGGACTCAAGGAAGGACACACCAAGGCACCTCATAATCACATTACCCAAGATTAAAGATAAGGAGAGAATCTTAAAAGTGGCAAGAGAAAAGGAGACAGTTACCTACAAAGGAGTGCCCTTAAGACTATCAGTTGATTTCTCAAAAGAAACTTTGCAGGTAAAAAGGAGCTGGAAAGAAATATTCAAAGTCAGGAAAAGCAAGGACCTACATCCAAGATTACTCTATCCAGCTAAGCTATCATTTAGAATGGAAGGACAGATAAAGTGCTTCCCAGATAAGGTCAAGTTAAAGGAGTTCATCATCACCAAGCCCTTATTATATGAAATGTTAAAGGGACTTATCTAAGACAAAGAAGATGATCAAAAATACGAACAGTAAAATAACAACAAACACACAACTATGAACAACTGAACCTAAAAAAGAAAAACAAAACAAAAATGAAGTAAGCAAACAACTAGGACAGAAATAGATTCACAGAAATAGAAGTCACATGGAAGGTTATTAGTGGAGATGAGGAGGGGAGAGAATGGGAGAGGTACAGGGATTAAGAAGAATAAATGGTAGGTACAAAATAGACAGGGAGAAGTTAAGAATAGTATGGGAAATGGAGAAGACAAAGAACTTATATGTATGACACATGGACATGAACCAAGGTGGGGGAATGATGGTAGGAGGGGGGTACAGGGTAGAGGGGAGCAAAGGGAAGAAAAAATGGGACAACTATGATAGCATAATTAATAAAATATATTTTTATAAATTTAAAAAATATTTATATAGATAGATAGATAGATAGATAGATAGATAGATAGATGATAGATAGATATAAAACATTTTGTGTGTTTAGGCTTTTTCAGTTTAACAATAACCCACAACCTTTGGACCAACTTGTTTAGGCTTTTTCAGAAACTCACTTAAACCCACATAATTAATAAAATGATACATACTATGTGTTAATGTATCTGATGTATAGTGGTCATGTCAAAATAAAACCTTACTGTATTTGACCACCCCCTGCAAAAAAATGATTCTCTCTTTATCTTTAACCTTTGTCTTTAATTATGATGTGTTTTGGAGTGGGCCTTTTTGAATCTATCTTGTTTTGGACTCTGTGCTTCCTGGACTTGCATGTTTATTTCCTTCACTACATTAGAGAAGTTTTCTTTCACTATTTTTTCAGATAGATTGCTTCTGGCACCCCTGTGGTACAAATGTTAGGCCTCTTGTAGTTGTCCCAGAGGCTGCTTATACTATCCTCCTTTCTTTGGATTATTTTTCCTTGTTCTGATTGGTTGTTTTTGCTCCTTTATGTTCCAAATAATTGATTTGATTCTCGGCTTCATCTACTCTACTGTTGTTTCCCTGTAAAGTGTTCTTTATTTCAATGAGTGTATTGAAGTTTCTGACTGGATATTTTTTATTCTGTTGAGGTCCTCACTAAGTTCTTTGAACTTGCTTATAACCCGTATTTTGAACTCAGCATCTGATAGATTGCTTATCTCCATTTCATTTAGCTCTTTTTCTGGAGTTTTAATCTGTACTTTCATTTGGGCCATGTTTCTTTATCTCCTTATTTTGGCGGCCTATCTGTGTTGGTTTCTATGTATTAGATAGAACTGGTTTGACTCCATGTCTTGGTAGGTAGTGTGCCCTAATGTAGTGGTGTCCTGTAGGGTCCAGTGGCACAGCCTCCTCTATCACCCAAACTGGGTACTCAGAATGCACCTTTTGTGTGGGATGAATATACTCTCTTCTTGTAGCTGAAACTTGGTTGCTATTGGCAGGTCAATGGGAGGGATGTACACAGGCCAGGCAGCTGTAAGGACTGGTTGTCCCAATGACCACCAATCCCTTCCCCCCCATAGAGGACCAGCTGTGCAGGGGCAGGGTGGTGGTGTTCCTACATGGTCTGTAGCTGTCTACTGGGTACACTGGCCCTAGGGTTTCCCAGGTGGTGCAGGCCAAGGTCAGCCCCCACTTGTGTTTTCCCTGAGGCACCATGCCTGAGCAATAAAGCATTCTGAGATGGCTGCTACTTGTGCTGGGCTTGGGGATTCCCAGGCATAGCCAAGCTGTGAATCTAGGCTGGCTGCTGCTAGTGCCGAGTTGGGGCTCACTGAGGCCAAGTGCTGCTTGTTTGAGAGGATTTAGGAAGTTATGAAGTATGAGCCAAGGCCAGCCGTTCATATGGAAAAGCAGCTTGGGTGGGTCCATAAGCTGGGTGAGGAAGAGTCTCTGGGGATCTCTAAAGTGGGTCAAATAGTGTTAGCCAGGTTGATGGAGTCAGATATGGCACCAGCTTGCTGGCTCAGTCTGGAGGGATGTGGATTCTTTAGTTCCATAGCTGTTAGACTTCCATTCAACTTGATTTGTGATAGTTGTTCTATATTTTAGTTGTAATTTTGATATGGTTGTGTGAAGACGTGAGCTATGTCTTCTTTCACAGCCATCTTGACCAGAAGTCTTAGGAGGGAATACTTTGTAAAGTATATGACTATCTAACAATTATGTTATAATACATAATAATATTGAATGTAAACTATAACTGAAAAAATAAACGGTAGACCTGGGCTTAAATCCAGATTGACCTGGTTCTTTGAATATTCCTGCTATTCTGCCTCCCAGATGAAAAAAAAAGGAGACCAGAAGGGTAAGACATGTGGAGTAAGTGTGGACTTGTACCTAGGCCACATTAAAAAACAATAAAAAGAAACAGGTAATATTCATATTGCCATACATTTTATTTGACCCAATAACTCTAAAATATAACTTCAATGTGTAATCAGTGTATTTTAAATTCATTTTTCACAATTCTGATTGTATCTTTTCTCTCCAAACCCAGTGTATACTTATATACTTAAACAAGCAACACAATAGCCTAATCACATTTCATGTACTTGACACATGGTAGGCACTTTGTAAATTCTCTCTGGTTCCTACCCTTCAATCACAAGACACATACCTGGAAATCTTTTACTTATCCATATTAAATTCAGGGAGCCTAATATGTATGATTAGCAAATTTATTTCCATTTTGCTTTGTTATACATTAGATAGTCAAGGGGCAGCATCTTTTGTTATCCAATTATGTTCTGTAGATGATAATTCAGAAACAAATTTTTCTTTTCTTACACATGGCAAAAGAGGTCCTCAGGTCACCTGAATGGCAGAATGAATCCAGCTGGGGAAGCAGAGAGGCGTGTTCCTCACTCATTGACATCAGGAGTTGAAAGCACATCTACCAATGATAACGGAGCAGACACCACTAAGATCTATGTGTACCAAGAGAACAGTTCACTGATGGTATGGATCTTATTAGCAGAACAATTGGTGGGGGGGAAGCTAATTTCTTTGGGAGAAAGATTTGGTTCCAAGTGGAAGAAAGAATGAATAGGCAATTATCACTTTTATTCAATGATTATGATTCTGGCTTTTATTTTTCTTTCAAAATTATGGTGGAAAATCAAGATAGGAGATGGCTTAGATTGGACACTAAGCTTGAAAATGTTACCTTGGTCTGTCTATTCACATTTCGCTGTGCAACATTTTTCATCACCCTTCATTCCTTCATTCCTCTTCAATTTTCCCCCCTCTGGAACCGCCTCCACTTCATTTGTGAGCTGATTCCATGATGGAGCAAAAATGCCAATCAATCCTTTGGTCATCAGTCAGAGAGCACCTCTAATCTGCATTAGCCTGCTGGGCTGCCTTCCAGAGCGTCATCTACTACACATGAATTATTGCCGAAGCATTACTGCTGTCAGCACATTCCACTTTATACAGCTTCCTATTATTATTTTTTTGGCGGACAACATTGAAATTTTAAACAGTTTAATCTTGCTAAAGTAATGTGAATTTGGTGGCTCTAGAAACAACTTTTTGCCTCATCAGTGAGAATCTACCCACAACAGTGGTTGGGCTTAGAGGAGGGCAGGGAGTGGGCTCTAGTGCAGGTGGAGACACCTTCGATTTGTTTTCCGCTTTTTGGTTTCATCCACTTTCTAGCATCATCGTCAATGGCAAAATGAGGCTGCTGGGGTCCTGATGATTTGGTGACAGAGTAGAGGGAGCTGGGGATAAATCAGCTTGACATCCACAGGGTCGCAGAGCCTTGCTTGGGTCTCCTCTCACCGAAGAACTTATGTGCTGAGTAGCACTGAGTATAGTGGCACTGTCTCTGTGATTCATATGTATTCTCTACTATGATGGTGCTAATAGATCTAGTTTGGAGGCTCCTGAAAAGAATTAGACGGCTTTTGTCTCTTTCAAAACCCGATGGCAAAATGGGTCATTTATCATTCTGGAATGTGTGTGTATGTGTAGTTTGGAGAGCACAGGGTCAGAGTTGAAATTTGGTTGCTGATATTCAGAAAGAGAAGGCTGTCAAATCAAGTGGGTCAGCCAAAGTAAGGTTATACCTGATACGACCCCAAGGGAAACCAAAGGCCACGTTGAGTCTCATGGGAAAAATGAAGATACAAAAGGGACAAGGGAAGAGAAAATGTCTTCAAAAAATTTTTTAAATTTTTAACTACTTTTCAAACATTTTATTTTTCAGTTATAGTCTACATCCAATAAATATTATTTTGTATTAGTTTCAGGGGTACAGCATAAAGGCCAGACAATCATATACTTTACAAAGCATTCCCTCCAATATTTCCATCATCTCCCTGGCCCCATACGTAGTTATTACAATGTGATTGACTTTTCCTATGCTGTGCTTTACATCCCCATGACTTTTTGTAAACACCAACTGAAAGAGAAAATTCCAAATCCCAGGCAAAATGTTAAAAACTGGTGGATGCACTAAAGATCAGACAGAGATGGAACCAGAAAGGAAAAACAGGGACATGGGAGCATAGTTCCAGTAATAAGGACTTTACTTGCTGAGACAATCTCGGCCTTGATACCAGAGCTATTTATGCCACTTCAGTGTGGGTGGGGCCAGGGTGAGCTGGTCTCGGACAAGCAGAAAGATGCTGTGAGAATAACCGCCCAGGGCAGAATGAAGGGGTGGAAAGAGGGCTGATAGTTGCTACTGGTGCTTCCTCCAGTTTGAATCCTGCCACTACCACCCAGAGGACTGAGGGTTTTGTTTAACATTAGGCAAAACTTTAGGAACCATGGCTTTTCCCTTGATTTCTCCTTAGTTCCCACATATTTAATGTTTTTCTATGAATATGATTAGGCAAACGTTTGGGTTACTAAAACATTTTCTAAGGGGCCTGGTGATTTTGCAGTACAATCTTTATCTTGCAGTCTCAGTCCTATTCCTATTCTTCCCTTTCCTAGATAGTTTTATCTAGTGAACGGTCCCTTTTTGAGTTTAAACCACTCCAATCCTCGAGCCAGCTTCAGGAATGTAGATAGGACCTGTCCAAGCAGCCTTTGTCCTGAATTGAGTCGGGAATAGAAATTATCCATTTCATGAGAACTTGGATCAAGCAGTTCATCTGCACAAAGTATCCTGGTTTTCCATGGGTTCTTTCTCCTGAGTGGTCCTTGGATCCCATGACTTAGGAGTCATTCCAGGGACACAGCTAAGCTCTCCTCCAGTGTAGACCTTCAGAGGGCAGGCTCCCTCCCCTGCCTGGTCGGTCCCTGTGGCTTCCCTGAAATCACCCTCGTTCTAACCTGTCACCTCCAGGGCTGTCATCAGGAAAAAAGGCCTGGATCTTGAAGGGAACTTTCCCTCTGGCAGTTTGCACTGGGATGTGGGGTAGGATTGAGGGTTGATACTGTTCTCTAGGTTGGCCCATACTTTAACCCACAAGCCCAAGGCAAACCATTGGTGGTCATCCTTTTAATAATTAGTTAGATTCTAACTATGGATATTTATGTTTTCTATCAAAAGCATAAAAACACTCTGCCAGTTTATCTGGTTATTGCCTTGTAATCCTAGAGTGTTTGTCTAGTTCCCTGGAAAACAAAGCTTGAGGCCAAATTTATGGCAAACGTTTTATTGTGTGTGGGTGAAAGAGGCGGTCCCAGGGAGGTAAGACTGCAGTGCGAAAAAGCTGAGACAGGGCAGAAAGACGGCCAAACACAGCAGTGCACGGTCAAGTGGGCCACAGTTTCACCAGAAAACACAGCTACCCATGCCAAGCTGATCCTAGAAACTGAGAACACATTTGTCTCAAAGAATTTACATTCTCGAATTCTCACCACAAAGCAAAATACCAATCCTTTCTCTGCATTAACTGATCTGCTCTCCACAGCAGTGTTGTTAGTAGCCCTGTTTCATGGCAGAGGAAATGGATATACAGAGATGCTTGAAGGCAGTTGAGACAAAGTTTAAACCCAAGAACTTTGGCTTTGGAGCCTATGGACACAACCGCTCCATCATGTTGACTTTCAGTACAATGAAGCGTTTCTGTGTATTAAATATTCCTTGGGTATTTATCCAAGCCGACAGCAGTCATGATAAGAGGATGCAGGACACTTTGATTCTTTTTAAATCTACTGGAGGTTTGCTGCAGAGATTTTATAAAATTAACATGCTTAGGAATTAAGTCTTACCAGGAGGGTAGGTCTAAATTTTGGCTTAGGCAGGTACAGGTTGGAAATGTCCCACAGGTGATTCTTATCCACTGTGAGGATTGAGAGCCGTGTTTAGATTTTCCCATCAAGATCTAAAATAGGAATAAAGGTAAAATAGTTATCCAAATCTTCTTTGAATGGGCTAGAGAGGGTTCTTTCTAGCCTACAGCCTTTTTCTTAATCTGATTTTTGGCAGCAGTCTTTTGGTAAAGCTGATTGTGTGTGTATCTTTCTGGCCTCCCTGTGTTTTGCTTACTACACAGCAGTTCCATTTGGATACGTCCTGGAATATCTCAAGGAACATGAATGCAGTATGTTGGATTTGACAGCACATCACTAAATATTTCTGTTCACATTGTGTTTCATTATTCTACTTAAAATATATATGTATGTAAGTACACACAAACCCCCTCGAAACTTACTTGTGTGTGAAGTTATTTGACAATGTTTCTAAATTTAATAAATGTTATCTAGATCCAATGCTGTTTTCTGGTTACACGTGACAAAAAATAGTCTTAAAAGGCATTAGTAATACATTCCTGACAGATGATGCTGTAACCAGCTGTTCCTAGAGCAGATTCATTATAACTCAGAGATAATGCTAGAACAATGGACTCTATTCTCATCAAATGCACGTACCAGAAAGAAAAACAAGTAATGATTGTGGATGCTGGTATGTATGTGTGTGTGCTTGTGTCCAGAAGATAAATGAAATTTAATAGCTGTTTAAACCCGCCAAAAAAGGATCCTTGTATGTAAATCCAGCTACCTATCTGGTAGCAACTAACCTCTTAAGTCACTAAAACTTAGAACTAGAATAAATTCTATCATTTTCCAGATGAGGAAGCTGATGCCAGACAACTACTTGTTAGTTGAAGACAGAGCTAGGATTCTGCTTTATTCTAGGTCTTCTAGCAGCTTCTCAGGCCCAGATGGTAAGTCCTTAGATGTTCAGGAAGTTTGGGCCCTGCTTCTTTCTCTGGCTAAGAATTATGTTTTAAAGTACTGATTTTTACATTCTTTGGACTCTGAGTTCAATATATGCCTATATATTCTTGGATGGTCTTGATACTATCCTCTGTAATTATGAAGACTTGGAATAACAGGTAAATACAGTCTTAATTTTACAAAGGGGGGGATGTGAATTGTAAAAAGCACAGGGAAGTGATCTTGATGTTCACTCTTGGAAATATCCTAGAACAAGGGTGTCAATCTCATTTTCACCAGGGGCCACAGCAGCCTCGTGGTTGCCTTCAAAGGGCCGAATGTAATTTTGTGACTGTATAAATGTAACTACTCCTTAATTAGGGGCAAGGAGCTCGTCACTGCCCCCAGGTAGAAACAAGGTGCCAGACCAGATAAAACAAGGTGGAGTCCGGATTCGGCCCGTGGGCCTTGTGTCTGTCACCTGTGTCCTAGAGCATGCAATTAAGCAGGTGGTCTGTGAACACAAGAAATAACGAGGTGATCACTAGAAGCATCCATGATTTCCTATAAGCCAAATAACCTTAGTTCTTTTTTAAAAAAAGATTTTATTTATTTATTTTTAGAGAAAGGGGAAGGGAAGGAGAAAGACAGGGAGAGAAACATCAATGTGTGGTTGCCTCTCACATGCCCCCTACTGGGGACCTGGCCCACAGCCCAGGCATGTGCCCTGACTGGGAAGCAAACCAGCGACCCTTTGGTTCACAGGCCCGTGCTCAATCCACTGAGCCACACCAGCCAGGGCACCTTAGTTCCTTATTTGACATCTTTATTAGATGGGCAGACTTGGTGCTAGGGTGGCTAGTGGCATAAAGAGTAACAATATACTGAGGCCTATGACAGTTTCTCCTGATATTCTCTGGAATGACCTAGAAAATATAGGCTGTGTGTGGATTTGTGGCTGATAGTTAAATGCTCTTCGAAAGAGAGTCGATTTCTGGAATGATATCTAAGGGGAGGGAGCTCTCTAAGCAGCAACTTAAAGGATGTTTGCCTGTCCCTGTCATGTTCCAAGTATTTATCAATGACTCAGATAAAAACATTGACTATGTGCTTATTGAATTTGTGATGACATGAGGCAGAGGTCAGAGGATATGACAAATGATATAAACAAGTTTCAAAAGATCTTGATATTGGAAAAGATGGCTTGAAGCTAACAAGATAAATTTAACAAAGATAAAAGCAGAGTTTTGGTTTTTAGGTTTGAAAGATAGCATGATTTTACAAATACAGGATGGAGAGGAATTGGCTTAAATGCACTTTATATAAGAAATATCTGACATTAGACTTTACTAAGCCGTGTGTGTGTGTGTGTGTGTGTGTGTGTGGTTATATATGTTTTATCTACCATGCAGGTTATTTGTGTATAAATAATGTGAGGATCCTGCCTTCAGAACCTACTTAGAGGCCCCTCGGACCTCAGAGCACCATAGTCAGTCCTGGGCTCCATGCTCAGGAGGGACACTAACAAATAGAAGAATGGAGACCAGAACACTCTGAAAATGTCTGGACATCGTCACGTGAGATTGACTGAGAAAGTTGGCGATGCACTTAGGAAGAGAACATGTTGGGAAATACTAACAGCTGGCTTTCAACGTTTGAAAGAGTCTCATGGAGAAGATGAAGGATTATTCCATTGTGTTCCAGACAGCAGAACTGGGACTTGTGAATGGTGTGACAGGCAAGTGGACATTAGTTCAATGTACAGAAGATTAAAAAAGTAGTCGGCAGTGGCTACATAAGGCAGACTTCCAAGATAGACAGCTCTCGATTATGGGTAGAGTTAACAGCAAAGGTTAGGTGACCACCTAGGGGCCCGGATGCTGCTGAGAAGATTCTAGCACGGAATAGGTGTGTGGGCTCGGGGATCTCCAGGATTGCCTGCAACTCCCAGGCTGCAATCTGTTCTCTGGGTCAGGCCACTTTTACTGGACCTAAATAGTGCTTGGTCCAGATTATGGAAGTCCCTGTTTATATTGTTTTCCGGCACCCACCCCTGATAAGATCGAGAAAAGGGAAATAAACAGCTTTACAGAGGATTGGGGTTGTCAGAAAGTTCTGTTTGTTCCAAGGTCTGCACTCTGAGACCTACAGAAAGCAGCTGCCCCTCCAGACAGCCCAGATGCCAGAGAAGATTCCTCTACTTCAAATGAAAAGGAGAGCAGCCACTCCTTTGAAGTACAAGTATCAAAGCTTCGATGAGAGCTAATAAAACTGTTATGTTGGGTTCACTTCTCCTGAGAACAAGTCAAAGCCTCCCTGAGGAAAAAAACTGTTACATAACAATTCTTAAAGTTTTTTTTCCCCCCAAATCAATCTTTAATTAAAAAACCACAATAATTATTTTGGATTAATTATAGAATATTAATTAAATCTTAATTGATCTGTGCAGATGGTTGGTTTTTTTTTTTTTTTTAGTAATGAAGATATTGGGTAGTGGCTAAAAACTGAACCCAGGATATGGCCACCTGAGTAAGCTCTGGGCTTTTGGGAGTCCTTGCTGTCCCAAAGCTTCTGACAGTGGCTATAGTGAAATCTTTTGTTTGTGAAGGGTTAAAATTTCCAGACAAGGACAGGCCAGCTCTGGGAGCCCCAGGTGCACTGACTGCTGTCTTCGGAATAAAGGATTTCCTATGGATATGAAGATGGAAGGTGAAGGATGCAGCATGCGTGTCCAGAAACAGTGATGGTCAGGTTACCTGGTACCCAGCACCCAGTCAACCAGGAGAGGCTTTGTGGAACGAGGGGAATCCTAGGAAAACTGACAGGTTATGTGCCAGGTATCATGCTAGGAGGTGGGTACTATTATTTTAAATTCTCAACTGAAGGGCTCAAAGAAAAAATTACATCCAATAGTGGCTCAAGGTCACACACATCTTAAATGTCTGTCCTGGGATTTGAACTCCGGCCAGCTTGAAAGAGTCTCATGACACCACATAGCCTCTAAGGGTATATATTTTCAGATCATGAAAGTGTGGCAAATGGAATTCCTTCCAGTTTGGGGCATATGCACTCACCTGTGAAGATGTCTCATATACCAAGCTGCCATCTGCCATTTCTGGTTCCCTGAGGAGAGAAGTCATGCTCAGCCAGGCAAAGAGGGGTTAAAGCCAGAGAGCGCTGGGGAGGGTGAGTACTCAGGGGCACAAGAATGTGCTCACAGGCAGCCCACAGTTCTGGAGGAGCCTCAGGCAGAAGGGCAGTGTGCGGGAGCACGTGACAAGGAGGGGCAAGTGTCTGAAAGCCATCTGGAGAGTTGGAGACAGGGAGGGCCCCTTCCTGGTCTGAAGCACTCGACCAATCCATCAGTGACGCAGAGACCCCTTGCCCTGAAGGGCCAGGCCTCCCTGCCAACACCTTCCCTGAGTCCAGGGAGCAGGGAAGAAGGAGGAGAACATGGGGAAGGTAGAGCTGAATGAGCTGGTCGTGAGTAAGCACGGGGACACACAGTGAATCCTGCTCTTTCCATAAAGGAATAAAGCCACTTTTGGTTCTATTTTTAATTCATGGGGAAGTTTTGAGCTTATCACACTTATCTGCTTTCTGTGACTAAGAATTTACATATTGCTCTGTCCTTGGGATAAAACAGAAATTCTGGTAGTGCTCTTGCACAGTAATCAGGGACCCTACAATCAGGGCAGAGGGAGAAAAGGGTTCAAGGAGAAAATCTGAGGCAACTTGAATCCTTGTGAGCCCATCTTTTTGCCCTCGGCCAGGATGTAGCTACTGCTCCAGTCAGAGAAGCATCTGGGTCTGGAAAGCGTACCTGAGAGTCTGCATTTTCAACAACCTCCCAGGCACTGCTGTGGTTTCTGGAGCATATTTTGAGTAGCAAGATGTCAGTTGATCCTGCAGAAAAGGAGTGTATGTTCTGATCTCACTGTATTCAGGCAAGGAGTTTGTCTGGCCAAAAGGCAGTGCGGACAACTTGTGCTTTTCTTTCCCTTCTGCTTATAGGAAAGTTGCAAACTAGCTGGTGAGCCCTCTCTTTATGTCAATACCCCCAGTCTTTCAAACGTCCTAAATGCTCACCTGGGATGCAGGGGGTGGCACAATTCTTGAGAGTCTGGAAAGGGTGGGTTCCTGAGTTTTGCCTGTGTGTCTGGCCTGATGCCACTCTAAATGACTCATCAGAAGGTCCAAGGTAATGATCACTGGTTTTCGGGACCAACATGGGTGGAAATAATGATGAAAGGGAAAACTTTGGTAAAAGTTTCCAAGTTGGGTCAGCTTTCTGCAACATATGTTTCTTCTGTGTGTTCCATGTTCTTTCCAGAGGGCCAACCCCTGTGCTGCTGTTGGGGGAATATGAACACCCATGCACATCTGTCTCCTGGGTTGTTCTTTGTGCTCAGTGGCCTACTAGTCAGACATGGATTATTCTCAAGCAGGTCCCACCGTACAAGTGGGTAGTGTATCCTTTTCTGTGAAGGATCCCCAACCAGCTCCAGTACTGTCAGATGGGCTGTGAAATAAAGGCCCATCTGCCCAAGTGGAACCATTTCTGTGCTGATGTAGAGCGAAGGCTGAACCTGCAGAGCAGCTCTTGCTTTCTAAGCCTCTTAGGAAGGATGAGACAGGGGCTCCTCCCCTGGACTCTGCCCCTCATCCCATAACCCCAGGTCACGGGGATTTTCCTCTTCAGCCTAATAACACTGTGTATCTTCTCTCACAGGTCTCAGTCAGACCCTTCTCAGCAGTTGGCTTATGTGTCCTGTAAACGTGACGGATTCTGCCAAGAAGAAATGCCTGTCTACTTTCCCAGCACAGGAGGATGTCTTGGCTGACACTCCTCCAGTATGGGCAGACCACGACAACCCCGACAGCCTGGGGGTACGAATGCACTGGGTAGTCACCATGCAGTAGCCCCTGCCTCCTTTTGGGGCTCCCCCAGCCTTGACATTTGTTATAAGGTGGGCAGCTACTTGGTTCTCAGCAGGTTATCCTTAAAGTTCTTGAATTTCTAGATCTTAATCCTAGGATGCAGCCAGAGGAGGACTTGTGACTCAGTATAGAGAGCACTAGAGGCAAGGATTCTAGACCAGACTTGGCCTTTAGTAAGCAAGTTATTTAATTCTTTATGACTCAGTTTCATTTCCTGTGAATCTAAAAGTTCTGGACTCCATTTATTCATCCACTTAATATATACTAATTTAATGTATATTTTACATCCAGGTGCTATACAGCACTCCATAGCAAATACAAAGGGAAGGACAAACAACATTTTAAAGATCCAATCAAAATATGCCTTTTAATTCAAAATATGCGAAGTGCCAGCAGTGTTGGCGTCATTTGGAAGGCTGTTAGAGATGCAGAATCTGGAGTCCTACTTCAGACAATGAATCAGAAGCTGCATTTTAACAAGATCCCTTAGGTGATTTGCACACCCATTAAAGTTTAAGAAGTACCAACTACACAAATAATACTGCATTCTCTGCTTTAGCACACATTGGTGCATGATATGCAGTCCTCTCTTTAAGAAGCTCATACTTAAGGCTGAGAGGAAGAGACTTCGATGAATCCCTACTCTACAATGTGGTGGATGTCTTTAGAGAGTGGGAATAGAAAACTACAGAAATTCACAGGAGTGAAATGATTGTTATGCCCATCCTTCATTCATTCTAGAAATACTTGAACACTTGCTACCTGCCAGGTACTCTCCTACATGCTGGGAAATGCAAATAATACTAGAGCCAAAAGTGGCTTCTTTCCTATAAAAGCAGGATCCACTGTGTCTCTTCTTGCTTTCTGTCAACCACCCATTCAGCTCTGTTTTTATGGAGCTTACCTTCTAGTGAGGAAAGACAAGTAATATCTCTATCTCTATATCATCTATATCTATATCATCTATCTCTGTCTATATCTATATCTATATCTATATCATCTATATCTATATCTAGGTGAGGGTAATGGAGAGGAAGGCCAGGGAATGGAAGGCCCCATGCATCAGACAAGTCTGACCTCTTGTTGGTGCAGCAGGAGCTCAGGGGAGCTTGGTAAGAGGAAAGGTATAGAAGCTGCCAGGAGTCAGCTTGTGTAGGGCTGAGCTGGTGATGGTTAGGACTGAGATCAAGTTTTACTCTGAGTGTGATTATGGCAATATGTTCTGATATATGCTTAAAACGCTTCATTTTGGCTGTTAGGTGGAGATGAGATAGCAGAGGGACAGGCTGTAAACAGAGGGACTAGGTAGGAGGAGGCCCTTGCAATAGTGCAGCTGAGTGATAGTGGTGACTTGGACTAAGATGTGCGTGAGGACAAGGAGAAAGGTGGATGGTGTGAGGGTATATTTTGGGCATAGCATCAAAATACCTGAGAAAGACCTTTTAGGGGAGATTATGAAATGGGCTTAGAAGAATAAGAGTCAGACATTCAAAATTCTAGGTTTAGAAGACCAAAAGTGTGAAATGATGGATTTTGGAAACATAAGTTTGGCTTATGGTGTTCTTCTGAAAGAACCAAGAGAAACAAGAATAAAGTGCATATTTCTCACGAATATGCAGTTCCTTTTGCAATGGCAGCCCTCCAATGTGTGGTAACCTTTCTGATTTCTGAGCAAGGCTTTCCAAATCTGTCTACCAAGCTCCCTGTTACAAAGGTCTAACTAATCACTTGGGAAACAAGAAAGGTCCCTCTCTCTTTTTCTTTCAGTGGATCAGACATTGGTCCTGGATCTGCTCAGGTACACCTTCTTTGAGAGGAGACTATTTTGGTCTTCTGAGAAGAATGTTTTCAGCCTCAAACTCCAGAGCTGCCCCAGAAACCACTCCATGCAAGCAGGAAAATAAATGTGAATATCACTAGCTCAGCAGCCTGGCAGCTGCAGACGATCCCATTATGTCAATCACCACCAGCAGTTCACTGTAACTGGCGGGCTGTCATCCTCCCGGAGATTAATTGCTGCGAACCTGTTGTATGTATTAATAGATCATTTATTCTGATTGATCTTTCACTCATTGATCGTCAGTCTCTACACATGGCCAGGTACCTATCATTCTTGTGATCTGACTTCTGGGGCCAATATTTACTCTAAAAGACCCTCCTAGGATTTCTTAGCAAGCACACTAGCCCCATGAAGGCTTCAGGTCCACACACCACAGCTGCAGTCAATCTCTTTGCATCTCCAAAGAGCCAAGGTATGCTGCTGCTACCTACCCTCCCACAATTTGGTTTTTAATCTCTTAAGTTCCAAATCTGCAACCAAAGCACTATTGTCAAACTGTGATCTGAATCCTCCCTTGAATAGCTTTAGCACCTTGCCCCTTAGAAAAATGAGCCTCTTTCTCATTCATCCTCCTGCCTTTCCTGTGCCAGCTCTCATCACTGGACCAGACAGAGAATCTGAGGTCACCCTAATCCTTTGATTGGATAACTCTTATCCATGTGTTATGGGCTACATTGTGTTCCCCAAATTTCGCACGTTGAAGTCCTAACTCCCAGTACTTCAGAATGTGAAGAGACAGGGCCTTTAAAGAGATAATTTCAGTAAAATGAGGTCATAAGGGTGGGCCTTAGTCTAACACGGCTGGTGTCCTTACAAGGAGAGGAGACTAGGAGGATACAGGCATGTGTGCACATTTGGGAAAGGCCATGTGAGGACACAGCAGGAAGCTGTTGTCTATAAGCCAAGGAGAGAGGCTTCTGAATGAAACCAACCCTACTGATACCTTGAGCTGACACCTTCCAGCTCCAGACTGATAAAGAACTGAGTCCCTGTTTTTCAAGTGTCAGCCCTCCATGCTCCTCCTGGCCCCTAGTCTGTGGTACTTCGTTATGGCAGCCTTAGCTGAGTAACGCCCCGTCTTTCATGTCTCACCATACAGGGCACTTTTTCCGAGATGATTTCTCTAACTTCTAGATTAGTTTAGGTCATGCTACTGTCTGATCCTATTTCTCTGTCTTTTCACTGCCCTAACATTCATCAGTTATAATTACATATTTAACTATTCATTTTTTTAAGGGTCTGTCTGTTCCACAAGACTCGGGACAATTCTGTCTTGTTCGCTGCTTTGTTAAATACTAGAAGTAACTCTAGTTTCTGTAATAGATAAACTTCTAAATCTCAATAATTAAGCACAATGAAAGTCTATTTCTCATTCATACCACAGCACAATATGGGCCCAAAATTCAAGGACTCAAGTCTCCATCTATGGCTACATTTGCCTCTGGTTCCCTGAAGGGTTCTCAGTTTAGCTGGTGGATGGGGCATGAGAAAGTGATCATTGGTGGGAGGTTTCTATGAGTCATACCTGAAGGTGGAACGTCTCACTGCTGCTCACATTCCAGCTCACTGGCCAGAATTTCAATCACATGGCCACACCTTACTACAAGGGAGGCTGAGATATATAGTCCAGGAGCATGCCTAGGAAAAAAAGGAAACACTAGCAATTTATGTCATAACTACTATATGTCTAGCACCAATCATAGTGCCTGGACGTATAGTAGTGCCTATAGTAGGTGCTTAATAAATATTTTAATTAATTAAGTCATTAACCTCCCCAGGTCATACACCTAGCCTCAAGTGGAACTGGGATGGGATGGATGGTTTAGAATCATAGGCCCTATTTTTGTATCTGGGGGACTTAAATTAAACAACATTGCCTCACCTGTGGACACTTAGAAGATGAAATCTCCCAGTCTCAAAAATCCTCTCAAAAGAAACAATTCAAATAGAGAAAGTTGTTTTATGTCTAACATCTTAACAAAAACAGGCAGCTCGGTATGTTTTTTGCCATCTTGCTATAGTTATTTGATTCTAAGTTATTAGACTCTACTTTCCTGGAGAGCAACACATTAACCATCTGCTAGCCTTACGCCTGGTGCCTGGCACATCTTCAACTTCCTTTCAGCCAGCATTCATTGAGCATTTACTATATGCTGTGCTAACTGCTTTACATCCATTAACTCATTAAATTGTTCCATGAAGGAGCAACAATGATTGTCTGGTTTTGATGTATTAAAACCCAGTGCTCGGAGAGCTTAAGATAGCTTGCCAAGTGTCGTCAAATTATTAAGTAGTCAAAGTAAAATGCAGAGTCAAATATGTAGGATTTCAAAGCTCATGCTCATAACCAAGCTGTCTTTCCTGTGTAAGCTCCTTACACTGAATGGAAAGTGGCCGTGGACTTCAGAGCTCAATTCACCCATGTTGTGAGGGAACAAAGACTGTGCTGCCTGGTCATATTCTGGTTTTCAAGAGTGTATATCTCTTCACTTCTTTGAGATCATCTAGCACAGAATCCCCTGCATAGATCCTTAATGTCTGTCTGTATACCCTATAAAGTTAATGAACTAGGACCCAAGGAAGAAAAGGGGTGGTCAACCTGTCTTTATTGGTCAGTACCCTTCCCCAATCACCCATTCACATGTACCCTTCACCCTTGGCTCAACAACTTCACCTCCATCCAAGAGCTCTTCGTGGAAGCCTTTCTTGCTCTTTCAATATACAACAGGAGCAGGTGGTAGGTCCTAGTGTCCTTTGGAAGTCAGGGGCCCTCCCTTCCCTGAGATTGATGGTGGTGGTAGATGGAGGGAGCCACAGGTTTCTGATGGAATGCCATCTTGAGAACCAGATGGGAAGGAAGAAAAATTCATGATTAGTCAAGTCATCGCCGAAAATAAGACAGATGTATCTTTTCCTCCAGTCACCAACCCCCTCCATTCTTCTGAACTCAGTTGCATTACAGAATCCTGGGGCACTCTTCTTCAAGGCTGTGGGGCCCAGAAACAGCAGTGCTCAGATTCTACTTCTATTGTTACAGCTTCCAGGAAGCAGAGGCTGAAGGCTGTTCTAATTGTTTCTCAAATCCATCCCACAGGCCATTTAAGAATGAAAAAAAAAATCACTTGGATGCATGTAAACTTTCCTTAGCTCATTATTTAATTTTTTTTGTCCCTAAAGTGACATTCCCCCCAGTATATTTTGTCAGTGGGCTTTCCTGACATTAAAAGAAAGTAAATAAAATAGTGTTCTTTTTGCATGTTTTTGGCACAAGTGAAGACCCCCTCCTGAGTGAGCACTCAGTTGAATTATTGCTGCCTACTGGCTTTCCTGTGCCTGCAATGAGCAAAGCCGCACAGCTCCAGAGAGCTCTGCTGTCTCCTAGATGCACACGGCTTTCTCTTCTCCTTTCGGTGGGTGGGATATAACTTACAGTAAATAATGGAGGGGTTTCAGGTAATGTGGTAGAGTCACGTGGTAGAGCCATCTAGTGATGGTGACCATTGTTATTGGTGGAGTGAGAAGGAGGATTTTTTGTGCCTCTAAAGGACACCTGAATGGTCCCCTGGTGACTCAGTGAATAAAGAGAACGGTCACCATCATCGTCAGAAAAGTTTCCAATGCTACATGCATTCAAGTTTTGCAACTAGGCTCCTACAACTGGCAGGAGTCCCTTGGGGAGAGCAAGTTCAGAGGGGGCTGAAGAAAGACATTCTCCAGTCACCCCCAAGTTCATTTTCACTTCAGGCTGAGGGCCTAAGGGAAGCTCTGTCTCTTCCGATTTGGTTTGAATTGAGGCCATCCATCCTGAGAGAGCTACATTTCAGGCCTTTTTCTTGCTGATGTCAAAAGGCTGAATGTGGACTTCAGGAAGGCTTGAGGGCTGTCTTGCCTGCTAACACTGATTTTATGATATGCTAAACATAACATTCAATAGCTATTACTTCCACTGTCAGGGAAACAACTTGAGTCATCTATCTTCCTTCTCAGACTATATTACATTTCTCCATACAAATGACAATGCATTATAATATCTTTTATTATAATAGTACTTATTTATTGCCAAAGGTTTTTCAGCATTAATGCTGAGGGCTCTCATACTTTATCTGCTTTTTGGTTTGTTTGTTATGAATGTCACATTTTATTTATCTAGATGGGCTCTGTTCAGAATTTGTGGACGGGCTCCTCTGATTTACTTCCTGGGCAAACCTGGGCTTTTATCTCATGTGATTTCTCAGCAGGTTAGGAAGACAGGGTGGACAAGACATTCTGCTCTCTTGCTTTGTCAAAGGATCCAAAGGGGGAAGACCAGGACTCAGGATTTTGGTGCTTGAACCTTGGAGGAGAGCTCCTGGGGTCACCTGTGCCAGTGCCTGCTCTCTTTATGTAGGTCTGCAGCCTTGACCTTTCCACTTCAGTAGATCTCTGCAGAGGAAGCTCCTAAAATTCTTTTCAGTTAACTTGTTCTGAACTTTAGCAGTCCTCCTTTCTAAAAAGCTTTCCCTTTCCCCGCAAGTAAACCTACTCCCTTAAATTCAGTCAAAAATGTATCATTGTACTGAGATCTTATTTCTCTAATGAGGGTACTTGAGAGCCCAGTGTAGCAAACACTTTAAGTGGCATATACACTTGGAGGCAGTTATTTGCTTTTACAAAGAAAGAAAACGCTTCCTTGAAGAAGGACCTCTAGTTCTCTTAAGTGACTGTGTATACATCATTAATGACTAGACAGAAAAGCTCTTTTTCCCAGTTGGGGGTAGGTAGATGTGCAGGCAGAGAAGATAAAATTAAAGTGCCAGCAAACTAATGTTTACTGAAAGCCTGACAAGACTTGCTGATACAGTCCTTGTAAAAACTAGAGAGTCTACATTGATACCTTGGTACAGAAACATCAATTCCCATTCTACTTTTTTAGAAAGAAATGTGTTCCAGTTATACTTGACAGTGAGCCTTTACCCTGCATTTCTCTGGAAAGTTCTCCAGCACCTAAAATCCAGTGGAGACTGAGCCTGGTATCAAGACTGGCATTGAACATGAGGCTTAGTGAGGGGTAGAGGAATTGTTTCTTACCTTTGCTTATCTACTTACTTTCTTTGTTAGTGCTCCTTTCTATTGTAAAGTAAGACCTGTCCTATCCCATCTTTCCTCGCTTGGCACCGTAACTAAATAAGCCTAGCTATTTTTTTTACTTATTCCATATATCACAGCATTTCTGGGTAAAACCATAAGAGTCTAATGGCCAAT
The DNA here is from genome assembly GCA_004024845.1 of Tonatia bakeri. Taxonomy (NCBI): domain Eukaryota; kingdom Metazoa; phylum Chordata; class Mammalia; order Chiroptera; family Phyllostomidae; genus Tonatia; species Tonatia bakeri. The sequence continues at coordinate 31,235 of PVIA01006831.1, forward strand.
AAAAGCCAGAATCCAAAATCCTTACAAGGTTGGTTGATGTTTTAATACCAGACTATTGGAAAGCAATATTCAAGGAATGATACTATTATGGTGGATGTTCAGGCATCATAGAGAACTGATCTGGGAGGTATTTTTGACAAGCCTAAAGGCAAGGGAGACTTACAGGGAAGTACCTCAGATCACTCCAGGTAAAGGACTCAAAGCCTTCTGTCCATGAGATCAGACCAAAGTGTCCAGTTGGGCAATTCCTCCCCTGCTCTACATCCCGAGGCTCTCCTTTCCTTGGCCACATGCAAGCACAGGGCCAAGGCAGCAGTGCGGCACCTGGACCACGAGAGTGGTGAATTTAACATCCACACAAAACAAGACTGCGGGCACTTCCAGCTGTCTGCCCTGAAACGATGAGATGCAAGGCTTGTGTCTGAGTGGGAGAACGCCTTAGAAGGCTCCCAGCTGCCATTCTTGCACTCATGCTTGCCCCCTATTGTCAAAAGAAAAGAAAATGGTGTCCCTGAGAAGTCCTGCCTGACCATATAGGATTTCAAAGAAACACTGCGGCAGGAGGTGAGGTAGAGCGAGGGTGAGGTGGGGAAGGGTGGGGAATAGTCACAGGGTGGGTTGGCTGGTTGGTGAGTGCTTGGGTGTTGCTGGAGATCTAATCTCCAGAGTCCTGCACTCTTCCTTGAGCCTTTTAGCTAGAAGCCTGTCTCTGGGGACTTGAGAAGGCTCTGAATTATTCACAAGGCACAGGGACTCTTCGAGCAGTGCAGACCTGTTTCTAAATTACAAATGTAGACTGGGAAAGTTGAAAACGGGAGGTTGAGACTTTACATTTTATTAGACCCGACTGCCTATACTGTATCCCGTCCTTCAGTGTTATTCTCATCACCCCCATGCCCCTACCCCCAAATAAAGATGGTGAGTTGAAAACAAGAGTTCTATATCCATTCAGATGAATGATGTTTCCTTGAATTTCTCCTTTCTCCCACTTTTGCAATAGTCCAGCTGCTAGGCTTTCTTCTTGCACCCATTTCAATATGTTCACTTGGTTCAGGTAGATTTGTTACTCAAACCAGCCAAGATCCCTTTCCAATCCCAGAGGCAAGAAAACAGGTCTAGTTGTCTTGTTCCTGATGGGGCTTGGGCATCTCCTGCAGTGACTGTGGCCCTGAGATATGAGCTCCTCAATGCTGCCGTGGTTTTAGTAATGGAATGAGTTCAGGATGTCATGGAAAGAGTGCAGTCCTGAGCACTGTCATTATTTTAATACATTGTTTAAGACAAAAAATCATTATTTATAGACTATTATTTGTGAAGTGGTGCAACACCTCTATTTGCACACACCAGTAGAGGTGTTGCACAGCTCCCGCACAAGTTCTGTGAGGCTATTGGTAAGCTCCGTGGGGCCGGAGAGAAAGATGTCACTAAGTGCCCTGTCCTCGGAGTGTCAGAGTCTACCATGGGTACAGTCCACCTGACTCTTTTAGATTTTTGACCAGACAAGTTGTTCAGCCCTGTTACTTGAGGTACTTCTGAATGATGCTGAACTGGCTTCTTCAACACCATGTAATTGATAACTTCTAGAGAAATGAGGTTGACAAGGTACAAGGTACATGATCACCAATCAACTTTAGCCTCTCAGTGTAGTGATTCTCAGAAAACCGTTTTAGTAGCAGGGCCCAAAGAAGATAATAAATAAGATGCTGTCTCTACTCTGATCCAGAGAACTCCAGGTCATATCTTTCTCCTTGCCAAGTACCTGCTTTCTGCTAAGTGACTGACTCAGGCTGGAATTTGTTGGTGCCCGTGTATCCCTTAACCAACACAGATTCAGCCAATACTTTCCATACGTTTTGACTGAGTTACTACAAGAGCCCCTGACCGCCCTCCATCCTGTCTCTTCAGTCCCTTTCTATAATTTAGGCACAGTGAATGTTCTAAAATGGGAATCTGATCATTAGGTTCCTTGCTAAAATTCTCTTTATTAATCTCAAGATAAAATAAAAATTCTTTTGAAAGCTGAAAAAGGCCCTTTATGAACTGCTTTCCAGTTTTACCTCTAACCACCTTTCCCATCCTAATAGCGTACTCACTAACTGGAGCACCCTCCCTCACGTGGGAGTCACTTCAAACGTGTTCCTTTCTCTCTGATACACCAGTATTCTCCCTGAAACTACTTCCCCTTATTTGGCTAGTTTCTACTTACCCTTTGGGGCTGGCTCAGAGATCCCCTTCATTTGAATGCTGTTCATAGTTGACTGCATGGATCAGATTTTAGCTTGGTGTCTGTTCTCCTTGTGCCCATAACTGTTGGGTTTGTTTCTGACACAATGGTATCTCCCTGTTTTTCTGTTTGCTTGCCTGTGCATCTATAACACATTGAATTTTTGAGGCAAGGATTGTATCTTAGTCATCTTTTTAACTCTGGTACTTGATCAGTAGAATTGGTGCTTAGCAAATGCTGGATGAATAAACGCCTGACCCACACAATTAGCCTTCCTTCCTTCCTTCCTTCCTTCCTTCCTTCCTTCCTTCCTTCCTTCCTTCCTTCCTTCCTTCTTTATTTTTTTTCTCCTAGTTTGGAACATTAATTTCTAGCGCTACATAAGGTACTTTACCGGGTTTAGCAGAGGGTCATTTCTTTTTCTTGGGTGTGGGAGGAGATAACACCTCTGCTGTCTTTCCCAAGAAAACACGTTGAGATTTAAAGCCTTTCCAAGCCCTCTCCTAGATTTTTCTACTCTTACCACCAATAAGATTTATATTTGTAACTGTATCTATATCTATCTGTATTGTCTACATCTATAGCTCATGTCATTGCCTAGGGAACTCTATCCTCTCCCACATTCTGTAAGTATTCCAGTAGAAAGTAGGAAGTCTTTGCTCCTCCTCTCCCGACCACAGCAGCATCAAAATCCTATATGTGGCTCCAGTGGAATGGAGCACTGGTGAGGATGGGGCTGGAGGAGTGAGAGTGACCCTAGAGTGCTACATTCACTAGGTAGAATCTGGTAGGGGGAGGCATTCTTTTCCCTCTCTATTCCTCTTCCTTCTGAAGCTGGGGAATTGGCAGAGTCTTTGGTAGTCATTAGTGTTGTTCATTAAATACTTCCCAGATTCATGATAGGATTGCATGCACTTGCCTAAAGGGAAGTGGAAGGGTCACTTCCAGACAGAAGCTCCCAGGTCTGAGACATGGTTCACCCCTCTCAGGTGGCTGCTCATCAGCCTGGTCCCAGAGTTAGACAGTGATGCATAGAAGCCCTTGTCAACTGATACTGGACATGTACTAGTACTGGGAAGTAAAACCTCACATGCAAAGCTGCTGAGATTTGTAGGGTATTGGTTACTGCAGCATAACCTGACCTCCCCGGGCTGATGCAGAATCACCAAAATATAATTTTCTCTTCATTAAAATTATCCTGTTGGGTATTCCATAGAGAGAGGTGGCTCAATACTAGGTACACTGGACTTCTGCAGCTCCTGCTCTCTGTGATCTAACTGACCCCTTTGGGTGGAGGGTCATAAACTCTGGTCCTCACCAGATTCACCCACAGTGCTCTCATCAGAAGGACCCTGAATCATGGCTTCATGATGGTGGGCATCCCTTGTGTGATCTCTGTAACATCTTTCCCTCTTTCTTCTGCTAAAACCAATTCCCACTTATTTGGGGGAGTTCCTCCTGCCCTGCACCAACCTTATGATTATCATGGGACACCAATTATAGCATCAAGTACCCCTGACAACAGGAATGAGCACATGATAAAGGCCTGATCGTTTATCATTGCGCAAGTGGCTGGTACAGGCGTAGAAATATGACTCAAGTTGGTCTTATTGGAGAACTTTTCTGCTATATTAACATGGGAAATTAAGAGGTCTTTCTTTCCTTTTGATTATAAGATAGAATGACTTGAGTGCAGAATACTTTTCTTCTGCATGGAAAAAGTCCATTGCCAACACACACTGAAGCAGAGACAGGAGCTATGAAAGAGAAACCTGCCAGTTTTGTGAGTTAATAAATCCTCCCTTGTTCTTAAACTAATCTAAGTTATTTATCTGACAGCTGTAACAGAAAGAATTCTTACTGATTCACCCAACAATATTAAATCTTCTATTTCTGTGTGATCCTGTTCATCTGTGCCTCTCCGCTCTGGTCTTTGGTCATGATCTTCCTGGTAAGCTGGCACTCTGGCTCTTAGAGCCTTGGAGCTATACAACCAGTTACTTCACTAAACCAGAGGTTAGACACAGACCCACCTCAGCTTCCTGAGCAGTGCAGGAACCAGTAAAAAGGCCTCTGAGCAGGTAAGATATAGTCTATAGAGCTCACATGCATGCTCATGAATATTACTTCAAGATAATTTTGTTACAAAATCTCAGAGTTGACTTCCTTTCATTGTACAATTGGTTGTAGGACTTTCTTAATTTTCTTCTATCTTAGAACTAGTATGTAAGGAACGGTAAGGACAGGAGGACTTTATGTCCTACTGGCAGGAAGTGACATTTGGTAGTTGTTTTAAAGATGAGTTCAAAAAACTATCAATGGCAAGCAACACACCTCAAGCTTGGGGATTTCAAATGTCAGGACGAGTGTTTGACACCACTGGAGCCCAGGGTGCCTCATATGCATCAGTGTGCTATACCTCATTGCTTCTACAGCTCTGTGCAAACGCAGATGCTCCTGACCATTACCCTGAGTCAATATGTTATGTTTTGGGTCTTTGGTTTATTAAGGCAGGATGTATATAATCAACTAAAAAATACTATGATTAATTGTCTCAAATGCTTGGCATTCAAAGTGTTAAATCCCAGTGTTTCTGGCAAGTCTGTTTCTGTAGAACAACCTTTTATTTGACAGTGCTGGATCGATGAGGTGTACTGTACTGTTTATCAATATAAATAATTTGCAATATGGACATATTTATGTTGTTTGTATGCACACTCTTTAGTAGGCAATAATGTTTGTGAAAGCATTTTTTTGAACAGGGAAGCACAATATGAATGTTCTTTATCACCGTGCTCTGTGGAAGTCCTGAAAGACACCTAGACTTGCTGGTTCATCCTTAGGAATCCCTAGATTACAGCCATTCTCAGAATTAAGTGTGCATTCATTTCCTCTGGGGAACTTGTTAGAAGTGAGGAATCCCAGGGCCCATTCTCAGATATTCTGACTTAATGGCTCTGGGGTAGTACCCAGAAACCTACATTAAAAAAAAAAAAAAGGTTCCCTACTCCAGTGACTCTAACACAGGTAGTCCAAAGTCTACCTTTTAAAAATTATTGTTCTATGCTTCCCTGGGGCTTCCAACTGCCCTGGAATGCTTCTCTTTTCACATGAGCCTGAGAAGAAATCCCCGCTTCTGTACTAAGTCTAAAATCAGAACCCAGACCTGAATCATTGAACAGAGGCTGGAAGTCATAAAAGCAGAACAAGACCTGGTTGAGGTGACTGAAATAAGTTGGAGAAAAAAAAAATAAAGACTTCCTAAGTCAACCAAGTCAAGTTTTAGATGGTGGTATAATTAGAATTACTATTCATTTTTTATGTGGCAGATGACGTTCATAAGATGCGTGATGACTCTGTATTAATAGGCAGCATCTTTCTGAAAGGGAATGTGACATCGGTCTATCATTTTTCTCTCCTGCTTCTCTCCTGCTGTCTCTCTTCTACTGAGCCCCAGCCAGTTCTGATAGTACTTTGGGTTTGACTCCTTGCAGGAGTTTGTAACAGAGAAGTGAGGTACAAAATCAAGAGCTTTTGATATAGAAACTGGTCATCATCTTTCTATATTGTGCCTGTTGTTTGCTAACGGTTATGGGTGCTGTTGCTATTCCCTCCTCATCCTCCATGTATTAGGCATTTGTCATAGATGACCTCATAAAATTCTCATAACAGTCTTCCAAGTAGACAGTGTCTCTTTATAGATGAGGAAGCTCAGGTTCAAAGAGTTTGTATGACTAGTTCCTGGCAACACAGCCAATAAATAATGGAACCAGGTGACCCTGAGTGCAACTTCCAAGGTCTCCCCATGCTCCCCGGAGCCCTCAAAGGGAAGAGAGTATGCTAGGGCTTTTCTGTCTAGGTAGGTCATTTTTTACTAGAGTGATATCAGTCTTAACCTGAAGGTTTCCAAGAACAAAAAGCATTTGGTACATGATATCTTAGCTCTGGGTAAACTGTGGTAACTTCCCAATTGCCTTTGCTGTGACAAATTATTTTTTTCCTTCTTTCACCTGGTTACAGTCTTTCAAGAAGTCAAGACCTATTAGGTGAGGTTGGTATGTCCTAGGAGGAAGGAGAAACACTTAAACATAGTTGATCAAAACAAGGGGTAATTGGACTTAAAAAATGCCTCCTTTTCAGGGGTAGTGATATCTGGTTTAGTGAAATGAAAGTTCTCGTGCCCAGTGTCCTCTAACAGTCTGATTTTAATGGGGTTACAATAGCTGGGGTAAAGCATTTTATATGGAACCAGGTTTACATTATCCTACTCTTTAGAGATCTTGCTTGCAATGCTGTTCAAATCCTTTAATCCATAAATAGGATTCCAGACAGTGCTGGGCTGCCTTCCAAAACTGTAATCTTCCAGTATATGAATTATTACCAAAAGATTAGGGTGTTTCTAGTAATAACATTTCAAATAAATCAGCTTTCATGGAGGAACAACAAACTAATATTGGAAATAACAATATAAAGACATTTATATAGCCACTTGCTAGAATAACTTCCTTAACCGGGGGCTTCTTTTCTCATTTACATTTATTCTGTTTGAAAAGTCTTTTTTCATTTATCATTAGCTCTGGGTTTGGCCTTAAAGTGTGCCACATTTCCCCAAGTCTTGGGCCTCCTAACTTCCTTCTCTGAAGCCTGTGAGAGTGCCAGATCTGTTTATTGAGGGATGGTCAAAAGTGTTGACTATTGCCCCCAGAAGCTCCAGACCCCTTTGACCTCACATCCTGGGTTCTGAGCAAGTGCACAGGAGAAAAGTATAAGTGAATTTCTGGTTGGAAAATACTCTTGTGGGGCTTTGTCAAAGATCATGAATGAGACTGTGGAGTAGAAGAGAAGATTCCTTTCATGGCCTTGGAGAATGAGTCTTTTTGGTGATTACGAGATCTCTGCTGATATAAAAATTCACCCTACATGTGTGCACCATAGCGATGACCCCAAGGCTGTGTAATATGAGGTAAGAGGACTCTATAATCAGATGAGTTCTGGTGTGGTCAATTACCAGTCTAGGAAATCTTGGGCAGATTCCTTTACCCTTTTGTTCCTCCATTTCCTTATCTATAAAATGGGGATGCTTACCACCCCATGTGATTATTGAAAAGATTAACTGAGGTACTAGTGGTACCATCAGCACAAATTTTTACTGTTCTTTTAAACCATTTCAGTTCATGGCAAGGTGGCTGAGGGAAAGTAAGGAGGCTTCCTCTCTCAGCCACAGACAGCTGCTTTGAGAAATGCCTCTAGGCTAAAAGCAGAGATACCTGGTTTAATTCCCATTTCTGTGGCTAACCTGCAAGTGACCTTGCTTGAAATGTCACACTTCTGGATTTCCATTTCATCTTCTATTAGAAGAAAAGTTTTTGGCTCCTCCTTACCTTATAAAGGCGAGAAAGTAATAAAGCCAGTATACTTAGATGAGATCACATTTTCAGGATACATTTCATAGTCATAGAATTTTAATGCTACAAGAAGTTATCTAGGAAGCGAGGGAATTAACATTCATTAAAAGTACTCACCATGTTCAAAGCTTTATGTGTTTCATCATATTGAATCCTAATAACCCCATTAGTGAAGTGGAGTTACACCCAATTTACAGAAGAGGAAGCTGAGGACCAGAGAGTCAGTTTTAGGTAAATTACCCCAGGTCACACAGCTAAAATATGACTGAGGCAGAATTCAAGTTGAGATCTTTATAACTTCAAAGCCATCGTCTTCTCGTTGTACCATGTTTTTACCATTTGCAACTTTCATTTTATAGGTGACAAAGCTAGGACTCGAGAGATATTAAATCATTCATTAATTGACTTAGTTGATTAGTGGAAAATTCAAGAACACAACCCAATTTTCCTGATTGTTATTCCTGAACTACTTCTCCCTTAAAATTGGTATAAATCACCTAACTTAATCCTCTGTCTTCTGTCATTATCTCAAAGAAGTTTGTTTTCATTTAGATAGATTGTCAATAGATAGGAGCTCCTAACATTTTAGCTCTCAGACTCCCTGTTTTTTTTTTTTTTTTTTCTGTGAAAAAGTTGGAAGAGTGGATGTTTTGGTTCCTTCTACCTCAAAAATTCTATTGTTTCTATGACCCTCCATTCCCCATAGTAGTTAATGATCTGTAAAGAGACACTTAAATGCACAGGTTTACTACCTTCTTGCTCTGCAAGCTAGCGGGAAGTCAGCTATTATTTTTCTGCTTCAAAAGGGAGATCTGAGACCCACACTGCTTGAGCATCTAACTCAAGGACACAGTTGATCAGTGGCTGAGCCAGGCCTGGAATGCTTGAGGGAGATCCTGTTTTACTCACCTTTTAAACTCCATGCTCAGCAGAGGGTCTGGGATCCATCTCGTGCTTATTTAGAGAAGGGCAAATTCACTCGTGCGTTGAGGGCTGAATGAGTTGAACTCAGGCTTCCCAACTCCCAGTCTAGATTTGCTTTAGCAGTTCTCCTTTTATTTTCCAAAACCTTTTGAAATTGGGGAAATTTGCCTGTTTGCTGAGTGCTTCACATATTGGACTTTCTTAAAACACACTAGACCTGCACCATGCATTTCAAAAGGAGAATGTCTTATTTGCAGATTAGGAGGGTATCTGGTCTAAACACAGACCCCGGAGGGTAAAGGAGTGAATTTGCTCACATTACCCCAAGTCCCTGGACTCAACTGAAGGCAGCATTGGTATATACTTAATGGAATGGGAAAGGGGAGGCCTGGAGAAGAGCTGTTTCTGAATTGTCTCCTCAGATTAAAGGATCTTTGAAATGGAAAGCATTAGCCCTCTGAGTCCTGCACTTTACATTTTGGACTTTTAAATGAAAAGGAAAAGAAGAGAGGAAAACACCACTGTGTTTTTGAAAGCTCGTGTTATTGTTTTTTCTGTTTCCAGCCCTCCACTTAGCCGCCCCAAAAGGCTGTGCTGAATGGCGGGTACTACAAAGGGGAGCCGGGGGGCACCATGGCCGTGCTGTTTCTGTCAGAGAGGCTCAAAGGGATGGCAGCACCACATAACGAGGCCCCCTTTCCACCCTAAACAAATGTTGTTTTTACTGAAGTGTGACGGTCTGATTTAATTATGGGGGGAAGAGAAAGAGCATCCATTCTTGTGCTCAGCAGAAAAGTGAGATTGGAAGGCTCGGGAAGGATAGAAAGCAGAATTCACCAGTCCCCAGGGCCCCTTCTTCAATTACTCTTTCTGCCTTGGTTTCCCCATCTGTCAAAATGGAAACAAAACTTTCCTAGCTGTCTGAGGGAGTGTGAAAGAACTGCTTTTAACAAATTGATCTGATGGCAAAAAAGTGTGGGAAAGGGGAGAAAGGGCCATGAGAGGGGCTGTGAGGACCAGTGGTGACAAGTCCATACATTTGTTTCCTGTCAGTATGAGAGGTGGGATGGGGCTGAGTATAGGAGAGCATTGCGATATATTTTTCCTTGGGGAGTTTATGGAATATACCAGATGCCACTCCCCATTTCTTCAAACATATGTGCAGATATCTTTGTTTAGATGTTATGCAAATTCATGAAAGTGGAGGGATGGGCTTCTTGACCTTCAGAAGACCTTTTGCAGATCACACTTCTGGGATGCAGATTTTTGCAAGCAGGTTGTTGCTTGAGGAATTGAAGACAATACATCTTCACTGAAAAGCACCCCATCCTCCGCCCAGCCTGTGGCATAGGGATGGTTCCACTCATTAGTGGATAGGCCTATTTCTCAGAGGCTGGCCTGCTCTCTTTAAGCAACTATTGTTTCCTTTCTTATTCAGCTGTCAGCTCATTTCCCATCATGCAGCTGACTTTTAGCCTGAAAAGAGCCTTTTCCCTGCTGGGTAGTGAGGCAAGTTCCATCCAAAGAGGCTGTAGGTCCTCCCCTCTGCCACAGAGAAAGAGCAGGCATCTACCTCATATCGTGCAGTGATCTCAGCTGGCCCCAGGTCTACAAAAATAAGAAGAAAGAAGGAGAATAAATTAATAACTCTTATTTATCTATATTCCTAGACCCTCTTGGGGTTGGGCAAAGAGGTTATATGGAGCCAAAATATGCCAGCCTAGGAGCTGAAAAAAATTGAGTACTTAGGCCTAATTGATTTATGCATTTAGTTTCAGAAGTTAGGCAAAACCCCAAAGATATCGTAATGTCACCTGGGGGAAGTGCTAGGTACAGAAGTCCAGATATTTAGTTTCTGGTTTCAACTCGAGAGCACACGAACTAGCTTATCTGAATTTAACATGCAAGACTAGTGAATGATAGTAAATCTCTTGACCAGAGGGTAAGCTTAGTTGACTATTGTTTCCGCTTGAAAACAGATCTTCTCCTAAAAGTGCAGAGTTTTCTCCTAAATATGTAGAGTTTTATGATACATGAAATAGGGGTAATCTTAAATTTGGGAAATTGTGAGTATCTCTACTGACATCTCTCATAAGTATAAAAGTATTTATGCCAAAGTTTACTTTTTGGGTTCCAATTTATATTAAGACAGAGTAAAAGGAGAGGAAGTAAAAAATACTGTAATTTTGTACAAATTGGAGTTTTAATGATCATTATTAAGGAAATATCCCCCTAAATGAAAAACTGATACATGGTACTCCCAACACCAGTCTTTGTCCTTACTCCTGGGGTATCTTACTGTAAACCTTGTTTGGAAGTTTTCAGAAAGGACAAGCCAGCTCCAGAATTGTTGTGGCATCTGTCCTGGGGTCGTTGGTGATGGAGAGAAGCAGAAATTCTGGCTTGGAACTGATGGAAAGGTAAAAAGTTCAAGAGAGATTTGAAAGTGAAAAGAATCAAAATTGTATATCCATTAGAGGAAAGAGAAGAGGGAATTTCTGAAATTGCCAATGGGACTAATTTTCCTCTTGTCCCTGGAGAGGCAAGTTCATCCTACATTTCAGGATGTTATGGATTTGTTGTATTTTTCTGCTGTCTTATGAATTTTTTGTCATGTGCCTTCTCTTTTCTTCTTGGTTTTATTCTCTGGCATCCTGTTTCCTTTTCTTCAAGCTTCTGGATAATCAGCCCCATGACACCAGGTGACTTGCTCCTGTTCAGCATAATTGAGTCTTCACATTCATGTGAAGTCTGGCCCCTCTGGAGCTGGCCAAGCCTGGTAATTAAAATGTCCCCTTCATCTTTAATTGCTTCATTTAACATCTAGTGCAATGGTTTAGGAGTGCTCATGCCCTCTGCAGTGAGCTGGTCTGCCCTGGATAACTGACAAGCGGTACCTCTTGCCCTTGGCTCAGGCATATTTGTCTATTGGGGGCTAAATATCCTTGAATCCAAGCCTCCTTTGACCCCTGTGCTTTTCTCACTTGGTTGGGGGCATTACAGTATTTTTCACTTTCTTTGCCTTCCTAGATGTCAGGTAGGGCCATCCCTGATCTCCTGCAACCTCCTAAGAAGGCATTACATCTTACAGCAAACCTTATCATCACACAGGCCACATGTTCTTACCTGAGTCAGGGTCAGGGGGTGGGGAGAAGGAGAAGGGCAAACTCAGAGTTTCAGTCTCAGCTCTAACAGCCCCTAATCTACCAGTTTCACTGTGATGCTGACATGTCCTTCACTGACCCCCCTCCAGCTTCACTTTTCTCATTTGCAAATGCCTAGTGATATCCATATCACAGTTACTGTGAGGACATGAAGAAAATTTGCTAATGTCTTAAATAAATTATGAAGAATGTAAGTCATGAGTGCAGCACAGAGACCATCCTAGATCCTGAGTATGGCTAAAATGGACTGTGTCTCATCTGTATCCTCAAACTCTAGCTGTGGGAGAGGAGGGTAATGAGTGAATACCCCAACATGAGTTGTATGTGGCAAAGGGAGTGGTGATGGTTAGGAGGAAAACACTGCTGTAAGAAGCCTCAAGGTCATTATCCTTTGCCTCCTTTTCCTTACAATTTTCTACCCGCAAAAAGCATGGCTGGATGGCAGGAGTAAATACCTTCCTGCCAGAGGGATTCTGGGATATCACAGGAGTCCTGTGAAGAAAGAGTGAGTAGCAATAGCTCTTGCTCGTAATTTGAAGACTTGGTCAATGTAGCAGATTAGGGTCAGATTTACTGAAACACCTTCATGTGTTAGGAAACGTCTAGCAAAGTGGTCTTGAGTATCCCTTGGGAACAAAGGAAGTTATGTTGGTGATACTAAGACCCTTCATCACTGAAAGTGAAGAAATAAAGTGTCAAAGTATTGCTATGTCCATCTGAATTTTTCAATGGCTTAACAGTGCCTTGAATCTCATGATTTCCACCTCTCAAGCATCAGAAAGTATTAGGGCCTCATTTTGAAAGGGGGGTGCGTGTGCACACACACGTGTAGCCGTGCACTTGTGGTCGGGTGGCACAGAGGGGCAGGAGGTCCACCATCTTTTGTGGAGAGTGGGATGGTGTGAAAAGACAACCCCAAGAGCTAAACTTTTGAAGTAGCCTGGTTATTTTTGGGGGAACATTGATCCTTGATGATTGATTGCTAGATTTAGCAAGTGAGATTACAGGATGTCCAGTTATATTTGCATTTCAGGTAAACAAAGAATTCTTTTTTAGAATATGTATGTATAATACAATATTTAGGACACACAATAAATAATTATTTGTTGTTTATATGAAATTCAAATTGAGCTGGGCACCCTGCATTTTGAATGACAACCCTTCTTAGGGTAGGGTAGTGGACACACCAGAGTTTCTTTGGATTATGAAGCACATAACTATTATTGTTCATTCAAGTTTTACAGTGTCTATGAGAGAGCCAGAAACTTGGGGGTAAGAGGTTTAAGACCTTGTGCCCAATCAGGTGTTTAGAAAAATATTCTGCTGTATAGCTGAGAAGAGTAGATAGGCCGAGAAAATTACATTCAGCATAGCATCTGTATTTATTCAGGACTGGTCTTTCTTTTTATAATTAATTTTTTATTGTTGTTCAGGTACAGTTGCCCCCATTTTTCCCCTTATTGCTCTCCCCTGTGCCCTCCAACCTCTGTTCCCCAGGACAATCACTACTGCATTGTCCTTGTGCATGAGTCCTTTGTACGCGTTCCCCTTCTTTCTCCCTTTATCCCCCTCCCCTCACCACTCTGGTCACTGTCTGTTTGTTCTTTATTTCCACGTCACTGGTTGTGTTTTGCTCTTTTGTTTGTTCTGTTGATCAGGTTCCACTTATAGGTGAGATCATATGGTATTTGTCTTTCACTGCCTGGCTTATTTCACTTAGCAAAATACTTTCCAGTTCCATTCATGCTGTTGCAAAGGGTAGGAGTTCCTTCTTTCTGCTCCATAGTGCTGCATTGTATAAATGTACCATAATTTTTTGATCCACTCATTTACTGATGGGCACTTAGGCTGTTTCAAGTACTTGGCTGTTGTAAATAACAATGCTCTAAACATAGGGGTGTATAGGTTCTTTTGAATTGGTGTTTCAGGATTCTTAGGATATAATCCCAGCAGTGAAACTGCTGGATCAAAAGGGAGTCCCATCTTTAGTTTTCTGAGGAAATTCCACACTGTTTTCCATAGTGGCTGTACTAGTTTGCATTCCCAGCAACAGTGAACTAGGGTTACCTTTTCTCCACAACTTCACCAGCACTTGTTTGTTGATTTCTTAATAATGGCTATTCTGACCAGTGTGAAGTGGTATCTCATTGTGGTTTTAATTTATATCTTTCTGATGGCTAGTGGTGTTGAGCATCCTTTCATATACTTATGGGCCCTCTGTATGTCCTCCTTGGAGAAGTGTCTCTTCAGGTCCTTTACCCATTTTTTAAGGACCATTCTTTCTTAATCTTTCATTTGAAAGCATTTATTAAACACCTATGTGTTCCAGTCATTGTGTTTTGTCCTTGGGTAATGACGATAATAAGCCTATTGTAACACTGTTCTGGGCTACCTATATTGCAAAGGAAAAGAACAGATGCACTGCAGAAAGCTTAAGAAAATCAAAGAATATGTTTTTCTCTCAGATATTGGATGTTTATCTCAGATTTTCTTTAAATTTCTATTCTGTTCTCCTTCCCACCAACAAGGTTTTTTTTCTATTTTCTCATATTCCTTATGGTTCCAAATGGTTACTTTGGCACCTAAGTTTATACAGCCTTAGAGTTCCAACACCGACCCTCAATATTGGCAAGTATCTCTAAGTATCTTAGTTTAAATCCTTGGAGACAATTTGATTGACTAGGTTGTTTTTTAGGTACTAGTCATAAGATGTTCATCAGCCTATGTATTTATGGGTTTTGTGTCATGTCCACCCAAGATCAATCAGCTATGGTCAGATGGGGGGATAGGCAAGAAGAAGACCTTGCAAAATTGCCTAGTACATTCTGTTCCTTGTTTTCTGATTTTCTTACACATTTAGTTTCAAACAGGGAATCTATTTATTCCCTAAATAAATAATTACTTGTAAAGCTTAGTGATGAAGAGTGTGCAGATTTTGGAGTCAGAATAGCCGAGTTTGAATCTTGGCTCTACAATTTTAGTTTTATTATATTCTTATGAAAATTACTTAAACCTTTCTATTTTTTAGTGTCCTCACTCATAAAAGTGGGAATAATTATAGCAACCACCTCATATAGTTGCTGTAGTAAATACATGTTAAGCATTTAGACTGAATGAGGGGGTGAGCACTTAACAAATAGTAGCTATTATTAGCAGTGGTGTTCAATATACAAGCACATGGTTACTCAGTCTTTTTGCATCAGAAGACAATGTGATGTCTTGTCCTGCTATTGCATCCAGATTTAATGACAAACAGGTCATTTCAAATGCATATCATCCATCTCCAGGTGATGTTCATTTCTCTCCTGGTTGTATTGTAGTAGACTTAAATGGTAAGCTTAATATAAAATTTAATATAAAAATAGAATGTTATAATAATAAAGAAATAAAATATAATGAAGTTATAATAATGATTTCTACTCAAAAGAAGAGAAGGAAGAGTACAATAGGAGATATACCTTATGTTGTAGCCTAGCCCTTCTGCCTTACTAGTACAGGGTGTCACTTCTGGTCCTTGAAGTACAGCTACTTGTATGTGCAGGTGATCAGATGTTGGTGAGGCCTGAACAGTCAGTACCTCCTTCTAAGACTCATTCACTTTGTGTATGAAAATTCCTTTATTCATGAAAATAGGCCTGAACTTTTACAAGCACCTTTAATAAAAAACAGCCACTTGCTCATAGACACAGCCACAAAACGCTGCTCTGTCCTACAAAAATTAGGACTCATGTGGCCTTCACTGACCAAAGCATGGGCATTGATGCCTCTGTCCCCACTGCCAGAAACGTGTTTCTCCATTTGTTACTTTGAGTTCCAAATGCCAGTCTGTGCCTATCTCTAGGTTTCTCAATCAATGCATTGAGAGTTTGGCGTTTTCAGGGTGATAATTGCTCTTATCCCTTAAGTCTTAACTTAGTTTAAATCAATTGAGAAGCAGAAAGTGGAATAAAACATAGAGGTCAGAACTTAAGCTTTTATTAGTAATACTAGGTTGAAAATAAGTGGTTTGTATTTATGGTCAAGACTTACCTAAATCACACTTTTGTTTAGCTTCATTCTTTTGTTTAATTTCATTCTTTTGCATGTGGCTTTCCATTTTTCCTGGTACCATTTATTGAAGAGGCCAAAGAGCTTCTTGATCTTCCTAAGTCCTCTTCTTCACAGACAAAGGAAATGAGGACACAATACCCTTCAAGTTCCTAGGGTTCAATAGTAGACCTAGTGGGGAATAACCATTGGCACCTGGTTTTAACCAATAATCAACTAGCCAACAGCTTTTATTGAGACCTACTATATGTTTCAAGAGTCCTCCTTCTTAGACCTCAAGACATTTTGGTCCCAATGGGAAAAGCATGCATGTCCCCCGTCCCCCACATACAAGCACACATATACACATAGCATGTATGTACTAGGGAACATAGAGAAGACCTTTACTGCAGTGGGAGAAAATGTGGGTTTTGCAAAAGCCATCAGGAAGGTTTAATGGAGGTGATGACATTGCAGCACAACAATGTTGTACTTGCTGCACAACATTGAGTACTTGCTAGGTGTTACATTTGGAGAAGAGTATGAACATTACAGGCTGGGGATGCAGAGAGAGAGCAAAACCATAACTTGTGACCTTATTGCGAAGAGAATAAACAAGTGCGTGTGTGCATGTGTAAGCACGTGTGTATTTGGTGAGGAGGGAGTAACGAAGGAAGTATGTAAAAGATACCTAACTGACCTGTCCCGGGTGTCTATGGCATCAGTAATAGAATTTCCATACTTAGGGAGAACATAAATTCCACAAATGCCTTTTCTTTACACATGCGGAGGCTCACCCATTCCCAACCACAGAAAATGCTGCATTAATTTGATTCAGGAGCACCTGTCATGATAGCATCTTTGCAAAACACAAACAGACGGTCTCCATCTCCTTTTCCTCCCTTTGCTGTATTAGTCTAGTGGGACTTACGGGAAAACAGACCACTCTGCAGTCGCAAAGGCCCCTTTTCCCTTCCTTTGCCTCCTTCTCATTTAATGCCTTCCTTCCCTTCTCAAAGCGACAATTTCAACTTCTTTTCCCGATGTGAGAAATATTCTTGTTTGTCCTTATCTGGAAAAAGGATTTTTATGTGACAGACACATTCTGTAGGTTGTATATCTCACCCTCCACCCCACCTCCTCCTGACACACCCCAACTACTGGCACTATGGTTGCATCTCTGCAACTCCGGCTCTGCTCTAGAGGGGGCATTGGCTAGTGAGAAGCAGGACTTTGTGGCGGTGACCATAAGTGAAACAGATTTCATAGAAAAGACACCAGGGCAGGTAAAGGCTAAGGAGAGCTACAGGGGGAAGTGGGATCTGAATTGCACTTTTCGAGCTGTGAGGATTTTGGTTAGTTGTTAAAGGGAAGAATGGAGCACACAATGGAAGTTTTGATAAGCATTTTGGCCATTGGTGATTCAATATTGGAACAGGTCTGTATTGGTTAACAATGCATTCCCCTGCCAAGTCCTTGACTCAGAGACCTTGAGTTTTAAGGGTATCTTAGATAGGACTTGTTCTCCTGTTCTCCATTCCCTATTAGACTATAGCACATCATCAACACCAATCTTTAAAAGAATTTCTTCAGCCAAGAAAACTCTTTCCTAATTCTAGTCCTTTCTAAAAAGGCTGCTAGTGATCAGCCCCTCTCCTCTCTCCTCTCACCTCCCCAGGGCTTCTCCCCACCCCAGGCTGATGGATTCTCTTGATGAAAGAGGGAAAGCAGACTGCACGAGAATTGTGTGCTGCATATCTTCATAGATGTCTGGCGGGTGAAAAGTGAGAGGCTGACTCAATTAAGTGGAAAACTGGTGATGGGATGGGTTTGGTACCATCTTAAAAGATGGTGGAGCTAAATCAAGCATACAGTTTCCAAAGAGTCACTAATGAAAATCATCTCTAAACAAGCCTGTGGTACATTTTTAAGAAAAACATTTTCATGATGAAATGACCATCTTTGCAATTATTTTGCAAGTAATTGAG
This sequence comes from Tonatia bakeri, assembly GCA_004024845.1. NCBI lineage: Eukaryota > Metazoa > Chordata > Mammalia > Chiroptera > Phyllostomidae > Tonatia > Tonatia bakeri. The sequence continues at coordinate 48,966 of PVIA01006831.1, forward strand.
TAAAATTCCCTAGTGAAAAATGTTTGGCTTTAAGTTCTGGACAATGCTTCCCCCTCTTTGTTCCCTAATGGACAGAAGCACAAACAGTCTCTAATCACATGAAACACAAGTCTACTTCCCAGCCTGTAATTATAGTGGGGACCCAGAGAAATGCTAGTTAAGGACTCTGTCAACTTGTCCATTAAAAGGCCTGGAGTTTTGTGGGGGCTGTGTGTGTTTTCTTTCTTTCATTTTTCTTTCTCTTTCTCCTGAAAGAGTTCAGATCACAATCGCTTCCAGTGAGGCTGAAACTTTGACATAGATTGTCAGCAGGGAAGTAAATTATCGTCAGCCAACTCCACAACACTTAGAAAGAACATGAGTGCTGCTTTGACTTGCAGGGGATCAAACTGGTTCTCTGACCTTTATGTTTTCAAGGCTCCTGCAGTCTTGGAAATTGGGTTCATGCTTGCTTCAGAGTCACCAGGGAAAACAGAGGCACTTGGACTTTTGCTTTGAGGTGACAGAGAAACAGACTCCAAGGTTTCTCTCTTTATGGAGTTAATTCCGCACCACTCCACCCCCAACCCCCTTGCTTCACTGTGCTCCTTTTTCCCATCTGGGTTACCAACAGTCCTCAGCTTGGGGGGCAATGCCAAGTTTTCATCAGAAATGTTTCTAAATTCAGGAAAAATGACAATCCGAATGCCAAGGATTATTATTCAAAAGCATTTCTCCTTCTGTTCTTTTCGATTAGGACTGCTTCTGTTTTAGACCCAAATGGGGAACTCGGGCACTTTAAGAAGAAAAGGACACAGGAGCAGGGTTACAATGGGCTTAGAAACCAAATAAACTAGGGTCGCTCAGGGCAAAGTGTCACTTCATCAAGGAGGCTAATCCCAAGGCAAAAGTAAAACCCTAAAATTCTTTTAACAAGTAAAAGGATTAGATAAATCATTATGAAAGGAGGAAGAACCAGCTCAGATCCTGGGGCTTATGCAATGCCTAACTTGTTTTCTTCTCAAACTTCAAGTCACCCCATGTCAGCTGAGTGGAAGCTCCTCATCCTGGTGGGGTTCCAGAAAATCAAAGGTGTGGCCCCAGCCTGCTCTTCTTCGGTAACTTCCTACTGCTCCCCTAGTCGTGCCCTGTGCATCTGCTAAGCCACAGATGGCGAACACAAGGCCCGAGGGCTGAATCTGGCCTTCCACCTTGTTTTATCCGGCCCTGCACCTTGTTTCTACACAGCGGCAGCACCAAGCTTTTGTTTAACTGTTAAGGAGTAGTTACATTTATACAGTCCTAAAATTACATTTGGCCCTTTGAAAGCAACTGCGAGGCTGATGTAGCCCCCGGTGAAAAAGAGTTTGACATCCCTGCACTAAACTAACTTCATTGTATGTCCTGGCACAGCCTTCCCCATCTTCATGCCTCTGTTCAGGCTGCTCTACTGGGTTAGAGTGTTTTCCTGTCCATTCCTACTAACACTTCTGTTGCATCTCAGTTGAGTTTGCATCAAATATCCTCCTGGTATTAACCAGATACCGTCTCATGTACTGTGTACTTTCCTGATCATCCCAACTCTAACTTCCTCTCCCTTCTCTGAAGGCTCCCAGTACTCTGTTCCTCCTGCATCAACAGTATGAATATTTGTGTTCGTCTTACTTCCTTTTTATATCACAAGAGTTCTGACTTACACTTGTGATTACAGCAGTGATTAATTCTCAAGGCTTTGTCTGATATTTTAGTTTGGGAGGACAATTCATTTTTTATCCATTTTGAGGAGTGCTCTGATTTCTTCTCATTTTCAATAGGGTTCAGTTGTAATGGATTAGTTTGAGTGGAATAATCCTGCCTGAGAAGCAGGTAGGACCAACTGCCTCCTTCATTGTACAATTTCAGGATATAGACAGGTCTCTTCCATATAAAATTGCCCTTCTTTTTTTTTGCTGGTATTTTGAAATTTTTTTTTTTGAGTGGAAAACCAGACCTCTGGTTTCTCCTGAGAGTGACAGTTTATATACAAATACAACTGGAAGACACATAAGAAGTAATTTAAATTCATACTAAGAGTAAATGACTGACATAAGTGATTTGTTAAAAACACATTTTGATGGTATCTGTGGTTCTGGATATCTAAAAAAAGAAAGAAAATATGGGTACCAGAGAGGCTACAGTATCTCGGGAGGGGGCATCACTGATGAATAAACTAGGCTACTCACAATTTAGCCTGGGACCAGGTTGGACTGAGTCATTCCTTAAATCAGTAGGAACTTCTCATTCTCCATTATCCTGCCCATTCTCCAAATGCAGGCAAATTCTTAATTCTCTAGGTAGGGTTGGGTTGAATGTTACACAGGACCAGGAGCTACTTTGTAAAAGGGGTCTCTGATAATCTACCTCTTGCTTTATTCACTTATTAGAAAGCTTTCAGCTATATTAGAGTAAAAATACTTCAAATGTTTTTAACTTTAGTGGAAATAAAGAAGCAGCCTTTCTCTGGAAAGAGGTGAAAATAAGAGAAACTCTAAGGCCATTAGGCACCCACAGGGAGTGAAGAAATAAAACCTTATTTGTCTTGGACTGAGTGAGTCCCTCCCCACCCCACACTCTCAAAAATCTCATTACTCATATACCACAACCCCACTGTCTGTCTGCCTTATAGCCCTCATTGGCTATGCTTCTTTCCTTCTGTCAAGTTACTGTTCTCAATTCAATTTCAAATTGAATCCCTCCCACTTTCTCTTATTCAGACTCAGAGGAAATGAAGAACAGCTGGTCACCATCTTCCTTATGATAACCCTTCATATGGTGTAATTTTATTCCCTTAAATTAATGACAGTGTGTTGGGTGTCTTCCATCCCAGACACATTTTAATAGATGCTTTTAACATACGGAGGGCTGAGGGAGAGAAAACAATGCCTCAGTCATGTTTGGGCACATCCTTGATTTGAACACAGCTAAGTCTCAACAAAGCTGGTGTCTCTGGTTGGAGACAGAATTTAGAGGAATTTACACATCCCAGAGTCCCTATGAACAGAGTGACATAACCCTGTGTGCTGCGCCCTTGGGTAAGGCGTAATGGATTATACAACTTCAAAACCTACTTATTCATCTGAGATCACTCATTACTAACTTGATAATGTTGCTGCCATAGTAGATGAGTCCTACAGCGAGAAAAATAATTCCTCATTTCCCATTTTCCAGCTTTGTTTTTATTTTATTATTATTATTTTTTAATAAGGCAGGGAAAATTTTGTTTTGGGTGGGTTTTGGAGACCTGTTTATAATCTGTGGCGGTACTGGGGAATGGAATCATATGCTTAGGAACATACAGATCTCTAAACTACTTTCTAAGTTCTTCCCCAAGCTTGAAATGTTGGAATTCTGCTCCCGTCCATCTTGCTACATTCAGTTATCAAAGTCTTTTAACCCATTTGCTATGGACTGAATATTGGTGTCCCCTCCAAAATTTGTATGTTGAAGCCTAATCCCCAAGATGACGGCATTACAAGATGGGGCCTTTAGGTGGTGACTAGGCCATGAGGGTGGAGCCCTCCTGAATGGGATTAGTGAGTGCCCTTATAAAACAGTCCACAGAGGCTGTGTGGGAACATAGCTAGATGATGGCTCTCTATGAACTGAATGTGAGTTCTCACCAGAACCCAACTATGTTGCAACCTGGGTTTCAGACTTCCAGCCTCCAGGATTCATAGAAATAGACACACAGTCTGGTATAACAGCCCAAATGGACTAAGATACCATCTTTCCAGAATTATCCATTTCCGTAGCTACCACTTTTGACCAGTTTTTTATTATTTTGCTTTTAGACTTTTGAGTAGCTTCCTAAGTAATTTCCCTTCATCTGGGAATTTTTTGGAAAGTTTTTCTTTGGATTTTTGTCTGTCTTTCTTTACTTGTCTTCCTTTCTTGTTTGTCTTGCCCTCTGTCTCTTTTGCTTAAAGTACACTCTGGTCATTCAGCATTTATATCTCAGCCCTGATGGTTACTAGCTAAGTGATCTTGGACAAATTACTGAATCTTCCTTTGCATCAATTTTCTCATCCATACGATGAAGAAGTTGAAGGGTGACTCTCTAAGAAACCTCAGAGTTCTTGTTTTCTGAGAATAGCTTTCCTTGCATAATGCCTGCCTCCCGAAGCCTTTCAATTCTTCATGATCAAACTCAAATGTCACCTCTTTCCTTATAACTTTTCTAATGGGTCAGTTAATGAAACCTTAGCTTTCTCTGAATTGTCACTTCCTTTTTTTGTATGTATCTTCCAACTCTTTTCACTTTCTGTTTATATTATATTCTGTCTTCTTGTGGGCTAGACTTTACATCTTCTCCATCGTATAGTTTATTCCTCCTCTCCATGCCTGGTCCCATGACCTACTAGTAGCTGTCATTCAAAGTATGATTATTGGTCTTTACATGGATGCTTGGCAGCAAGCTTGGGGTTTGGGTGTAAACATCAGCAAGGGGAGGGAAGCAGAGTCCATCGAGAGCAGATTCACTGGTTTGGGCCATGGTCAGAGACCTCCTTCATGTCTGGAGGGGGTGAGATAGTGAGTTTATCTGGGGGACCTTCAAAGAGGGGCTCCATTTGTATCAACATAGTACCTAGTATATACAATGTACTCAACAAAATGTACGAATGAATGAGGACAGCAGAGATGCACAATACCTAACATTTCTAAGTCATTCATTGTGCAATTCCAAACAGTCTCTAGTTTTGCTCTCATAGTTTATCCTCAAATACTAAATTGGATCATATAGTCGGGTATATATTATTATCTCTACTTTGTAGACTTGGAAGTTGCATATCTTAGAAACTTGAACGAGGTACTGTGTAGCACTCATGTGCTGGATTCTGAGGCTACAAAGAGCATAGAAATACCTCTGGCCATTTGTGAATTTACAGTTTTGAGAGGAAGGAAAATAGAAAGGCAGACGAGAAGCGACCATTACCACGTAGGATTACATCACAATACCTGCTGTACTGGCAGTGTACCAAGGGAGGACAGGTTGGATGCATGGATGAAGGAAGGATTCCAAGAACAGCACTGCTTGAGGTAAGTCTTGAAGAGTGAATGGAAGCAAGATCTAAAACTCAGAAATTGTCCATTCCCAGACTAGTAATCTTTTTTTTTGAATAGAGAAGTGCCCAAACTCAAAATTGTTTTCTAATTTGCAGCTCTGTGTCACCCTTCCAGCTGCAAGAAACCAGTAGGTTTAGTTTTTGTGTTCTAGAAAAAAGCCAGTGCCATATACCGAAATATATAAAAGCACAGGTAACTTTTCACATAAAATTCATGGCACAACTACAGAGCCAGGAATGTTCCTTCCAGGCCAGCTCTCCTTTGCAGCCCCTCCTGCCTTTGGCGCTGCTGGTTTGGAAGCCAGCCGTTATAGGCTGGGCTGCAGATGGTGCATTTTTCTTTGTAAGGTCTGTGCTGCTGCGCTCTGGGTTGGTGAGACAAAGGGATGAATGGTCTGAGGTCTGGAAAGGTGGGAAAAGGGAGGCGGGCAGAGGAGGGGCTGGGCAGAGGAGGGGCTGGGTGGCCGGGTGACTGACTAATTGCTTTGTTAGGTGGTGGAGGCCTTTCAGCAGCAACAACAGCTACTTGAAGGCCCATTGCTTAAGTGCCTTTCATCATCATTACCTCCTGTCATTATTCCCATCAGCTGCCTCCATCAGCTCATTGCTAGTCTGGGGCCATGGCATGTCGGCATGTCGGATACTCCCTCTTGTTTGTGGCTATCTCTCTCTGCCTTCATCCAGAGCCAGGCCCTGTTTCTCTAACCTCTCTTTATCTTGCCATTGGTGCTCAACCTGTTCCTATATTTCATGGGTCCATCTGTTAGGGGGCCAATGGCTGTTCCTGGACATTTGTGCTTCGACTCTTAGATTGAGGGGGGAGTTAGATCTGTTGCTGCCCTGCTCTGGGCCCAGTGCCCATCTTCTGAGTGGTGACTCCCATTCTGGCCTATTACCTGGCACTGTATGTCTATCCACTTAGGCCCCTGCTGTGACCTACTTGGTCTCATGAAGACTAGGAGGGAGCTACTTTCTCTAGGGACCCCAGAGAGAATGACCCTTTAGTCCAAATACGCCCAGGCTGTATCAGGACAGCCACTGGTTATACTGAGAGTCATTAACTGAGTGCTGATACATGCCAGACAGTGTGCTGGTACCTCTATGTCTATTTAATCCTCCAACCACACTGGGATAATGTTATCTCCATTTTACAGATGTGAAAACTAAGCCTCAGGGAGGCTGAATAACTTAATTCAGATCACACTAACATGGCCCCAGTATTTATGACTTCAAGCTTGTATTCAGAGGTCAGTTTGTGTGGCTAATTAGTTTATCCCTTAATTAGACCTGTGGAAGAGTGATATGAAGGTAGGATTTGGAATCAAACAGAGTAAGTTAAATTCCTGCTTTGAGCACTTAATAGGTAAATGACATTTGGAAAATCACTTAACCTCTTAGGCTCTTAGTTTTCTTATCTATAAAATAGAGATTTAAATCTACCTCAGTATAATTGTTGAAAGGATTAAATGAGATAATGTATGAAAACTGTCTAGTACAGAGTCTTCAAAAAATGGTAGCATTGTATAGACTGTAATTGCTAATAAGGATCACAGTTGGGAAATATAAGCCCACTGGGGCTTATAGAAAGTTATTTCATTTAAATTGTTCTACTTGAATTGCTGGCTGCTCAATTCATATTTCTTTACTTTGTAATACTTATATATCAGTCAGAATAAACTGGGTTGTATTGTGGTGGTAACCGATGCCCCCGGTCTCCCTGGCTTACAACAATACAGGTTTATTTCTCGGTCTGTGCCTGGTATCCACATCTTGAGTCCGTAGGGTTCTGCTCCCTGATCGTCTTTACTCCAGAGTTTGGCTGAAGGAACATTCCCTGCAGGGGTACTCTTAGTGGCAGCGGCAGAGGGAAAATGAGAGACGAAAGCCGCTGCTTGGAAGTGACACCCACCACTTCTGCCCATATTTCATTGGCCAAAGCAAGTCATAGGATCCCCGAGGAGTTCAACAGTGAGGGTGTGTGCAATGCTGCTCTCACAGGAAGATGCACTGCAGGGGGGCAAAACCACAGCAGTTAGCAAAGAGTAAGATGATCTGTTCTGAATGGGGCAGCAATTGATTGTGATAGTTTCAAAACTTGGTTTGCTCTCATCTTATGTACTCTGCAGATTTGCCCAGGAATGTTTAGGTGTGTTTGTGTCAATTTTGATGAACCAATATATTGCCTAAAATAACAAAAAGACATTTAGAGCCTAGTGGAAACATTTTTATTGCTGAGATTCCTGGAGGAAAAATAACTGTTATTACACATCTAAAGACTCTAGCCTTTTTCCCCTATTAGAATAAGTGTTTTTGTAATGCTATTTCTAATAATGTGATATTTCTTAGAAAAGCAACCATTGTTTTATAGTCAAAAGTTATGAATGTTTTTATTATTCAGAAATGTGAACTAGTGTCGCTTTTCGTTGTCCCATGTTCCAGAAAGGGAAAGATGAGAAACGTCAGGCACTGCCCCCATAAATGTAATTTTCCCTGTGCATACACCTCTTTGCTGCCATCTCTAATGCAGTGTTTATCCTGGTTCTGCTTTGTTTAGAGTGAATTCTTCATTTATCTATTCTCTCTCTCTCTCTCTCTCTCTCTCTCTCTCTCTCTCTCTCTCTCTCATAGTCTGTTCCTAGATTGTCAGTTTTTAGAAGTTAGTGACTTTTTTCTCATGTCTCTGTCCTTTCTGGTAACTGGTCCTGCTTCACATAAGTTTTCTTGACTTGAACTAGGGCATTTCCCTCTATTCCTCAGGTAAAAAATTGAAAGAATGTTTTATCCTCCATAAAAAATAAAGCAGGGTCTTGCTAACTGGCCTTAAGTCAGTCTTTCAAAGTCCAATGTCAACTGTGCAAGTTAGATGCTAATGTGTTTTTCTTCCATTCTCACCCCGTCAAATATTTGCCTATGCATTCTACCTGTCTGTTGTACTCTGCAGGGTGGGAGTTGGCAGGGATAAGAGTGAGAAGGAAGGAGGTTTGCAGAAAAGTCATGGGAACTGCGAATCAAGAAAAGAATTGTATACCTTGCTATTTGGGGGAAAAAAAGATAAAGAATGTGAGGTTCCAATATGATAGAGTCTATTTTGTTAAATTGAGAGAAAAAGTTTCTTTCTCTGCTTTCTCTGGCTGAGCGCTAGTGCACAGAAGAGAGCATGATGCTGGCTGATAGCTGACTGAATATTAACTTTTGCCTAAATACAAGATCGAGAGACAAAGGCTAGGACAGTACTGCATGAAATGATGCTATTACCTATCTCTAGCAGGACATAAAAAAGGAGAACTCTACTTACTTAAATGACAATGAGTTTGTAACAGTTTATCTGACTGTCTTCTTTACCTTGTTTACCAGTTTTAAGCACTAGGTGAGTACATGCAGGTCTTTGAGGTGCTTCACCTGGGAGCTTACATCTCCTGCCTGGGATTCCAGATATTCAAAGGATCTGAGTTCTTTGCACATGCACCCAGACTGCTGTGCTGTTTGCTAAGTACACTGGTTCTCCCGGCAACTGTCTTCGTGGTACTTCCCACGGTCATGAACACACACATACTCCGTAGGAGACCGTTCTGCGTGGTGTGGGCCCAGCTCCCACTTGGAGATGCACAGGACCCAGGTCCATGGATAGGTTCTCCCGTGGGGAATCAGGCCTGCAATCTAGGCCGCTTTGAGTCTTGCTTTTGCTAGAAAACTCCCTCACCCTGAATTGAAGACATTTCCTGCAAAGTAACTTCCTAAAATCCACACTAAACCTTCCAAGGATGAGTGTAATTGGTTCAAGCACTTTTGCCTTTTCATCTGCAAATAGCCCTCTTCTGTGATGTGATTAGCAGCATTGGCTCCTTTGTTTTCTGTAAAAGGTAACCAACCACCTAAAGCCAGAGGGGCATAGAAAATAAGGACCATCATGTAACGTGACCAAAAAAAAAAAAGAAATAAAAGCCTGTCATGGCAGAGGCCACGGCTTTTTGCTCCCCTTGAGAGCGAAGCTGCTCGCCCTTTTCCTCCACAGGACTAGGTAGTTCGTGTGAATGTCTCTCCCCCATCCACAATGTCTCAGACCCCACGAGCTGGGGTCCACATCAATACTCTTTATATTTTTGGGTTCCTGAGCTAATAAAGTAGACAAGCACTGCTGATAAGCTTCCACATAATATAAAATTATTTTGGCTATAAGAGGCAGGTGGCAGATAAGAGAGGGACTCAGAAAAGGGGAGTTGGGTTGGCATATTCTACCTTCTATTCACATGGTATTTTGTAATTACACAAAGCCCTTGTGTATTCATGCTTATCATGATGGGATGGAAACAAACAACTCTCCTCTGTGACCCATACACAGGCCTGAATTCCAGCACTACTTCTGACTTGTTTAAATCATTTATTAAATACATTTTGAGAGCCTCCTACATTCTGTAAAACTCTGGGGGATACAAGGATGAAAAAGCCCCCATTCTTGCCTTTTAGAGATTCACCATTTAGAAGAGAAACATTCAAACATGTAGAAAACGTGATAAAGGTATGTAATAATGCATGTAAAGGCACAGTACATGGTTTTTCATATGTGGCCAATGTGCACTATTATTAATATTACTGCTGTTATCATTATTAAATGCTGACAGAAGTATGTTTGGTACACTACAGGGTCTCTAAGGAAAGTTTGTACCTGGGGTGTTAAGTGGGGACATAACTGAAGGCTTCAGTGGAGAAACTGCTTTTGACCAGAAGAGAAGACCCACAACTGAGCAAGCTCAAGATGGGAAGCTAGGTGGGGGAGGGTGAGAGTGGAACCACAATCCATATGGAGGGAACCATCTGCCACATGCAGGGATGCTGGGAGAGTGGGTACGTGCATGTGTGTGGAGTTTGGCTTGGCTAGAGTGCAGACGGGGTTTGAATGATGAGAAGTAAGCAAGGGGCTTCGTATGTTGGTTGAGGAATTTGGATCTTACCTTCTAGGTTACAGGAATGAACAGCATGTCATATATTTTAATTAGATTTTTATTTCAGAAAGCTAACTGCCCCTGGTTAATCTTTTGTCAATTCACAACCAACAGACATCTATAGACCTTGGTTTTCTCACATGTCATGGGCATAATGACTCATGAACTGCTTACCAGTTACACATGTTACATGCATCAAGATGATTTCTCATTTAAGAGATGAAAGGTCCCTTATTTAATGATGTTATCTTAAACATATCCTACCATCTACCTAATTACTTCAGGGCCTTTGCTTGCATTGCCTTCTTTTTTCTTTCTCCCAGCATAACTACCTCTTATCTTCTTTGAACTTCTTAAAGTTATCACCTTCCTCTGGTCTCTGCTAAAGTTATTTCTGCTTTAAGAAGCCTGCATTCATTTTCTATTGCTGTGTTAAGAATTACCACAAACATAGCAGCTTAAAATAACAACTGTTTATTATCTCACAGTTTCTGTAGATTAGGTGTCCAGGCACAGCTTAGATGGGTTCTTTATTCAAGGTCTCACAAGGCTGAAGTCAAGGTGTCACTGAGGTCTCATTCTTTTCTGCAGCTCAGGGTTCTCGACTCAGAAGGCTGTGGGCATAATTCAATTTCTTGCATTTGTAGGATGAAGGTCCCTAACTTTCTTGCTGGCCATAATCCAGCCAGGAGCCTCTCTCAGCTGTTAAAGGCTGTCTGCCCTTTCCTGCCATGTGGCCCTTGCTACAACATAGCAATTTGCTTCTCAAAGCAAACAGGAGAGCATCCACTACAGCCTGGAATCTCTGACTTCTGGCTCTGACTTCTAGAGCTTTTTGGAAAAGGGTTCACCTGATTAGTTCAGGCCCACTCACACTGAAGAAGGATTATACAGGCATGCACATCAGGAGAGGGAAATCTTGGGGGCCATCTTAGGGAGCCTACCTACACACCTTCCTTACTATCCTATAAAAGAGTTCTTTGCCTTGACATTCTTAAATTTCCCATGTGGTCTGTTACCATCTACTCCACGTAAGCATTCAAATGTATTTTGCTTCACATTGTACATGAGCTATTGCTAGACTACTTTCTTCAACTTCCAGAGCCAGGAGGATGTCTTCCTATTTTTTTAAATATCTGTTTGTACCCCCACCTATTGTTGGGGAACCTAGAAGCATAAAAGGTGCTGGCATTTCTTGCTTACTTTTTCGTCTTTTCTTGAAACTTACCATACATATGTTCTCTATTGCCATGCTAATAATACACAAAGCAATGACCTTGCAATGAAAGAATGCTCGAAGGCCTCAGGAGAACCCACTGGAATTCCATGCCACTTGATATCTTGTGGAGGCAGTCAGTACAGTCCTACAGACTGGAGATACTGAATTTTGGAGCCTCGAGGTAACTGGATAAACAGTCTTATTTGTGAGCAGGAATAAACTTTGCTTAAAAAACATCTTACTCACTTTAAGTTAATGCTTAGCAGAAGCTTAACCAAAGCTTAGGTTCACTCTGATGGGTGATCTACCTTTGAACTCAGTTCTTGTTTTTCTTTTGGAGACTGGGTTTTAAAAGAGAGCAACTTGGTAAGCCTCAAATCAACCTCCAAATATTTTATCTCTTGGGGTAAGCCTTCCAAAGAAGATGTAGTGTGTTTGGAAAACAAATGCATAGCAAATCCTTTTGAGTCAATCTATGTCCACCCAATGACCTGGGCTAGACAGGTCCTAAGGGATGATTGAGCATACAAACTACTTTCCATGCAGTGAGTAGACCTGAGAGTTTCTCCTTTGTTAACGCTACCTCTGGCTATTGCACAGCAAGATCACTCAATAACTTTTGATGTTGAGTTTGAAAAAAGAAAGTCGTGTCCCTGTTTATTTTGTTCACATTTGCTGTAATGGCAGATTGTTAAGACAGGACCATTAAATATATGTGGGTGCATGGTCTTGTCTTGGTCAGATCCAAATTCAACCCACCCACATTGTGTATACAGACTGGTGTTTAAAGTTGGAAGATGGCTGTGTATATCCAGGGCAGACAGATGTACTGTGAATAGAGGGCAAATGTATACAATAGACTGCATTTCAATGTATACACTGAGAAACACACATTAGACATGGTTGTTGCTTGGAAGAGCAGGGCTGAGAGTGGGAGGCAGAAAATACTTGGTGGATAGAAATCTGTCAACAATTCCTCCTACACTTAATAGTTTTATTATCTTCCCAGACCTCCTAATAAGAATCTAGACAATCTAAGACAGTTTGTGACCAGCTTTTAGTTGGTCATAGTTATAATATTCACTTAGTTCAGAACCCCAGACTACATGTCACCCAGGCATGAGATTATGCATGTTGAATAAATATCAATGTGCATATTGGCTGGCTATGGAGAGAGGCGATGGACCATCATTTATTCCCATGGAGACTTTGTTAGAATTCATAGGAAGTTAGAGATAATCCTAGAGATTATTTGCAAATGAGAAAACAACTAAGATTCAGAGAAGCTAAAAATAGCTTGTGTAAGGTCTAACCATGGAATGGTAACTAAGAATAGCCTGGGACCCAGATCTTCTCATTCCTAGCTTATGCTAATATTCTCCCATGATCACGCACAAAAAAGACCTTAGAACCTTCACTCTCATGTAGATCTTAAACACTCACTGTTCATTGAGTAACTGTTGGTTGTGGAGCAATGTGCTGAGCATGTAGGAAGTAACCAACAAAGACATGAAAGACTTTTATTGCCCCATATGGAGCAACAATTTTCATGGGCTTAATGAGGTTTCTCCTACTCCCTGGTATTTCCAGAAATACTGCTATATTCCTTAGCTTAAAACTTAGGTATCTACTGACATGCAGTCATCTCCAGGAGGGGCAGGCATCACATTCAATCTAACCAATTTACCTTCAGGATGAATGATTTTACCAGATTCTCTTCTGATACAGAAGGGGAAGGCAAGGAATGCCTGGGAGTTGGAGAGAGAGGGGAGGCACAGAAGAAAAAAAGATTGGTGTGAGGCTGAGCCTGAAGAACAAATTTTACTGAATCACAGCTTTTCCAGGGTCTTAACCTAATAGTGAAAAATGTATTCTATGGATTTCCCTGGGGTGTGGAAGTGGGAAGGAGAATGACTGTAAGAGATTGCAAATATGGACTGGTTTAATGACTAGCTTTGGTCAATAGAATATGGCAGAAAGGATGTTGTGCTGCATTGAGCTCAAGCCTGGAGAGGTCCTGCCTTCTTCTTCCTTCTTTCTTGGGGTGTCTGGAATTCCTGTCATGTGAACAGATCCAGGTTAGCCCTCTGTAGGATGAGAGACCATATAGAGCAGAGACAAGCCATAATGGCTGAAACATCTTAGATGACCCAGGTAACTTCCAGATATTATGGGTTGAATCATGTTTCACTCAAAATATATATGGTGAAGTCCTGACCCCCAGAATCTCAGAATGTAACTGTGTTTAGATATCTATCTTTAAACAGGTAGTTAAGGTAAGATGAAGTCTTCAGGTTGGGCCCTAATCCAATATGACTGGTGCCCTCATAGGAAGAGAAAATTTGGACACAGACATGTGTGTACAGAAAAAAGACCATGTGAAAATAAGGGAAAAGATGGCCACCTAATAAGCCAAGGGGAGGGTCTTCAGAAGACACCAACCCTGTTGACACTTTGGTATTAGACTTCTTAGCCTCCAGAGCTGTGAGAAAATAGATTTCTGTTGCTTAAGCCACACAATCCATGGTACTTTGTTATGATAGCCTTAGCAAACCAATGTGCCAGTCTAGAAGCTGACCATAGATGCATGTACAAGTTTCACCAACATCAGCCAAGCCGGGCTCAGGTTAGCAGAACCAATAAACTGATCATATAAGCAGGTGGTTGTTCTGTTAGGTCTCTAAGTTTCAGAGTGGTTTTTCACACAGTAGTAGATAACTGATAAAACTGTTAAGAGCCAACCAGACATCCTGCTGCAAATTAATGTGTGTTGATTTGGCCCAGAGAACCCATGGCATTTCCCCCATTGACCCATGTTGGGATGAGAGTGTGTATAAAAGCCTTTTATTAGAACAAAGTTTGCTCTGTATTGATTTAGCCTGACCACTCTTCTCATCCCAAACACCTACACCATCAGCAAGAACTGAATTATTACTGCTGCTCTACTGTTCTCTATCCTTTCTCAGTTGTGTCCTGCCATCTAGTATAAAGAGCTTCCCAGCAGGGAGTCACAGCTTACTTAAATTGTGCCTGAGCAACCATCGGAAGCCAGGTTATTTATTATCCATGAGTGCAATTGGAAGAGTGGCATGACACGGTGGTACAGGAAAGAAAGGCCATGCATATTGACACTAAATGCTTCTGGGTTGGATTTCTAGGTCTACCAACTTGTGTGTCATTTGGGAAGCTCTTCAAGTTGGTATTTCCTTATATATACAATATGGATTATAATATGTGCTTATAGGGTTGTTACATATGGTAAATTCAAATGATTTCAACTAACCCAGAATTCTCTCTATAGTAGACAGTCAGTACATGTCAGTTTTCTTTGTTTTTCTATTGTACAATTGTTGGGAGGTTTAGATTCATTTATTTAATGGTTTTTTAGTGCTAACAAGTGGGAGGCATTATCTTAGGTTCTAATAAGACAGTGGTGAGCCAGACAGAGAATGTCCCTGCACTGAAGGAGATTGTGTTGGGAATATGAAGGAGTTAAAAACTCTATCTATCTATCTATCTATCTATCTATCTATCTATCTATCATCTATCTCTCTATATCTATCATCTATCTATCTATCTATCTATCTATCATCTATCTATCTATCATCTATCATCTATCTCTCTATATCTATCATCTATCTATCTATCTATCTATCCATCCATCCATCCATCCATCCATCTATCTTCTATCTATCATCATTATCTATTAACCGTGGAGGGCTCATAGGGTAGTGGAGGCTCTGTTCCCATTACATTTTTTTTTTTAATTAGAGCAGTTTCTTTTCTATCTGTTTTAGAAATTGAGCTTGTGAGTAAGACTTGGTTTGAAGAAAGTTCTCTAGTTGAAAAATAAGTTTGAAAACCTCTCCATTGGTTCATTTGACATCAGGGAATTCCATGTTTTCCCTCACAAATGATTTTACAAGTTAACTTTAACATGAAAATGTTGCAAAAATATATAGCATATAAAAAGAAAATTTAAAAAAATATGGCACATATCTCCCTAGAATATGTTGAGCATAGAGTATGTTAAACATAATACACACTTTTCTCAATGGCTTCACATTCTCAGCCTCTCAGAAGCATTTGACAACAGTGACAGCCCACTGTTTGAAACATTTCTAGGCGTTCACAACATGAATTCTTCAGTTTTCTTCCTACTTTTTGGATCATTTTCTTCTCAGCTCCCTTAACCTACTCTTGTTCTTCATCTTACACATTAAATATCACAGAAATTCTCCTTTTATTTTCATTCTTCTAAATCAAAATGATTCTATTTCCATGGTTTCAATGATCTTCTCCTTGTAGATTGCAGATGACCTGTGGTTCAACAACATTTAACCCATTTCCTCTTAGAGAATAAAACATTTCAGCTTGTCAAGGGGCAGCCATGACCACCTAGAAGTTCCAGAGACCTCAGAACATATGCCTAAATTCTGACTCATATGTTCCTAGAAGCAGCAACTCCTCTTACCTTTTTGAGCTATGATGTGGTGTTATCAGCCTGTCAGTCACCCAGTTTAGAACCTCAGGGTTGTCATCATCTAAACTCGCTCCTTCATCCCTAACCTCCAATAGTTTTAAGACCTGTTGATTGAGTCCCACAAATTATAACTTATTTTTATTACTTTGGTTCAGAACCCAATTTTCTCTCACTTGGATTGTTGAAATTGTCTTCTAACTGGATTCTCTACTTTTATTATCGGGCCTTTAAAATGGTTATTTCTATCGCTTTTAATACTTTTTCTAAAGCAGAGCTTTAATTATATCAGTTACCTATTGAAAAAACTTTATGGTTTCCCACTACTTGTAACATAAATTCCAAATTTCTGAGCCTATCATCTTCCTGACCAAGTTGCCTATCTACCTGACTGTTTCATACACCTCTAACTCAGAATCCACCTTGTACTTAAAATAGGATTTTTGTTTTCTTTTTTTATCTTTATGCTTATTTCACCTTTTCTAATTTTTCTACATTCTACCATCTTTCTTTGAATAATTTAGGTATTTCCTGAGGGGGAAAGGTGATTATTAAATAATATTTTCCCTGTAAACCATAGACTGGGAGAAAGTATTCATACTACACATATCTGAAAAAGGACTTGTTTGTATCCAGAAGAACTTTTAAACTTAATAAAAAGAAAGTGAGCACCCCAATATAAAACTGGCTAGAAAGTTTTATTTATAATACATACAAATGGCCAAAAATCACATAAAGTATACTTGACATTGTTAAAACTGCAACACAATCCATACTATATTCCAAATAGAACAGCTCAAATGAAAGCTGACAATCCCAAGTGCTGGTGAGGCTGTGGAACACCTTGAACTCCCAGACATTGCTGGTGGAAATGTAAAACAATATAGTAACATGGGAAAATGGTTTGGCAGTTTCTTATTAAGTTTAACATATATTTAACTTATGGTCCAATAATTCCATTCTGAGCTCTTTTACTCAAAATAAGTTAAAACATACTTCCTTACTGAAATTTGCACCTAAATATTCATAGCAGTTTTATGTACAATAGCCTCAAACCAGTAGCAACTCAAATATCCATTAAATGATGAATAGATAAACCAACTATGATAGATATTTAAAATGGAATTCAGCTAAGCATTTAAGGGATGAACTATTGACCTATACAATAACATGGATAAATCTTAAAAATATTATGCTGACAGAAATAAACCAGATATAAAGACACATTTGATATGACTCCCTTTACATAAAGTTCTAGAACAGTCGAAATAATGTATAACAAAAGAAACAGATCTGTGATTGCCTGGGTTCTGGAGTGACTGGGACTAACTACAAAGCAACATGAGTGAAACTTCTTGGCTAATGGAATTATTCTACATTTTTTGGGAGGATGGTGGTTACATGAGGTCATACATTTGTCAAAGCTCATTGAATTGCACACTTAAAATGGGTGCATTCTGTTATACATAAATTACATCTCAATAAAACTGATTAATAAGTAAAATATTCTCATAATTAATTTATGACATTTGCCTATAGAGAATCCTTTAGGCCCTCACTCAGACACTATTTTAGATATACTGGAAAGTATGTATCACATAATTTCCTGGCCCTGACAAGATAAATGGGTAGTAGCATGCATTCAAGCCAGGCTGTGTGGACTTGAGGACTCTGCTGTTTTAATGTCTCCAAAAAATTATTTAACTTTCCCATACCTTAATTTTCTCACCTGTTAAGTACAGGAATAAGAATACTATCTGCCCCATTGGGTTGTCATAGGATTAAATGTGTTAATATATGTAAAACACTTAACACATTGTTTGGTGTATAGTGAGCACAAACTGCTTCATTTTGTTTTTCCTGTAGTGGAGTGCTCTTCTCAAAATGTTTGCATATTTTGACTTCAATCTGAGCTCCATCTTCATGTCCTGTTCATTCGATTGTATGTCACTTGAAAGCAAGGAACATGTTGTATCTTCCTGATGTGTCCCGGAGTCTACCACAGCCTTTTGGGCAGTTGGTTGGAATTACATGTCACTAGTAAAATATGTCCAAATAATAATACTTAGGAAGCAGTAACTTGTGAATGTCTATTGCATGTGAACACTAATCTTTATCCTCCCAAACAGCCTGGCAAGACAGGCATAATTATTATCCCATTTCAGAAACGAGGAGGCCAGGATCCAAGGGGTTAAATGACTTTCCCAAGGCCCCACGACTAGGGAGAGAAGCTACATTTTAACACTACTCAGGGCTTTGCGGTTTTATGCAGCCGTTTGCTTCTGTGCTGAGGTTGCTATGGCTTTATTTTGCATCTTCTTGGGTCTGATTTTTATGTCTTTGTCTCTTTCTCTCTATTCTCTGTACCTCCTTTTTTTGATGCCAGATTTTTCACATTGTTCTTGTACTCGAAACTAGCAGAATCTCCCACTGCCCTCTCTCTACATCTGATAACTTCCATTTTATGACAACTGTTGAGGGCCAAGAAATTATGTATTTCTCTTTCTTGAATTTTATCTAAAACAAGAATAAATAAGCCTGAGGGAGGGAAAGGAGAGTTTTCCTCTATATAAAATTTTGTAATTTTAGAGCAGGAAATTTTCTGTAAACTTAAAAACAATGAGATATAACAGAGTAAAGTACACAAATCATAGGTGCATAGCTCCATGAATTTTTACGAAGTAAATATCCATGCAACTATCTCTTAGACAAAAATATAGTTAATCACCAGCAGCCCAGAATCTGCCTTTGTTTTGGGCAAGGCCTTTTTTGACACATACTATGATTCAGAGTTCTTCTTTGCTGATGCCTGTGTTCTGGATGGTTGCACTTCTGAATAAGTAAGTTAATGTTATTCACCGGTTTTAATAGTCTTATCTTTCAACTATACCATATACCCCTGCAGTACACAGATAATGGAACAATGCCTTAGACTTCTCTTAATTCTGAGAAGCATGCTGCACAGTGGTAGGGGTGGAGGGCATGGAATGTAATGGGATTGCTGGCCTCAGTGCTCCCAGAATTGGCTCTACTCTGCAGAACCAGCTCACTCAGGTTAATAATGGCCCAAGCTCCGGACTGCACAGTCCATTTGCTGACTTCTGTATTTCCCAAGGAGAACTACAGGCCACACTGTTTCCCAGTCTCCAAACCATCCCCGAAAGCATCTCATCTTTCTTTTGGGTATCACATCACCCGCTCCTGCCCTGCGACAGTTTCTTTCATCTTCACTATGTCCCTTTGATCTGTTGAAAATGTCCTTCTTTATGCTTCTGATGAAAATGAAATTAAACCTGGGGAGGAGAGCAGGGGAGGTTGAGACTGTGTTGTCTGAGGCCCTGACCGGGCTGTCTTCCAGCAACTGAGAGGCTTCTCTGGCCAATGGGCCTTTGGAGAGGCAGCCCCAGGAAAGGACTGACTGATGAGCATTGAGAGAGCCCCCAGCTCCCAGTGCAGCAGGGGCTGGCCATCCTGGCTGCATTTGGGAGATTAGCTGTCAAGTCTACAGGACCTGAGAAAGAGAATAGCTGAGGGGGCTTCAGGGAGACTTTTATCACCTGTCCTGCCCTTCTATAGATAATGGTCCTGAGACTTCTTTGTTTGTTTTTTTTTTTTTTTCACCTGAAAATTAGGTGATGAGGCAAGAAGCTCTTAGCACAATCAGGTATGTCCTACATAAACCCTAAGAAATGGTTAAATTTACTCAGAGGTTATCTGGAGAGACCTAAGTGGATAAACTCCCTTTATGAATTCAATCTCAGCCCTTAGGGAGGGGGAGGTCTTCATGCAGAAGGAGACACAGGCTAGGTGCTGCCCACACGGTCATACCTAGGGTCCTCTTGCTTTGTGGTTGCCCAGGGTGTTGGCCCAGTTGGCTGGCTTTCTCCACCTTTCTTCTTGGACCCGAGCTAGGCACGAGTGCCTTCCTTGGGGTCCCTGCTTCCATATAGGCAAGATGGGCCTTTGGAAAGGCTTTACTAATACTAAAAGAGAACTGGAGTGAAAGAGCCTGGGGAACAGAAGACATATTTTAATGCTCCAGCTCATTTCCCACTTCTGATACCACAGGTTCCAACGGCTGCAGCTTCTACCTTCTATCACCAAAGGTCCTGCAAACTTCAGGTGGCCCTTTGCCTGGGATTTGTATTCCTTACATCTTAGCCTGTATCTGCACGTGGGTTTGTCGAGGATTGAGGAGGAAATGCCTGCTCTTTAATAACTGCTACTCTCTGCCAGGCACTCTCTAAAGTATTTGACACACAATATTTTATTTCCCCTTTCTAGCAACCCTATGTGATGGATAGTATAAAGGCCACTTTACAGGTGAAGAAACTAAGGCTCAGACATCAATTAACTAGCTCAAGGCCATGTGACTTACTAAGTACTGGAGTGAAGATTAAAATCCAGGGTTCATGGTGCCCTATCCTATCCGTCTCTCTTAAACACTACCATACCTTCATGGTCAAAGCTGAGAAAACCATTTTGTGGTCTTATAGGATTTTAAGCTCAGCTCTGGTCTCTAACTGAGACAGGGCTCTCTTTTTTTCTGGAACTTGCCCTAGGAGGGACCTGGACCCATGTGACAGGTGTATAATTTTGCTCATAGGTGCCAACAGTATAATCACATTATTATGCATTATCATACTTCAGCACTAATAAAAGAACTACACAAATTAAATAATGGGGGGTCACTACTTCACAGAGTGATTTTATGTTTTACAAAAGGCTTCTACATAAGATTCTTTTATTGAGCAAACATAGCTGTGCATTTCAAGTATCAACTGATTTGCATGCAATCACTCAGGAATACATCTACTTTGCATGAATAATTCATTATACCAGTAAGAGCAGCTACAACTTATTGACTACCTACTATGTACCTTGTACTTTATGCACACAATTTAATTTACCCATCCAAGCTTGGCAAAAAAGTCTTATCATTCCCATTTTAAAATTGAAATCATTGAGGTACTTCCCCACACTCACAGAGGTAGGGAGGAGAGGAACACAAAACCTTCACCTGAATGGAGACATGAGGCTGCTCACCATCCAGGTGGACATGTTAGTAAGAACATGTCTATACCTTAGCAATTGACTTCACCACCTTATAATTATCATGAATAACATTTTTCTTTCTTTTTCTGAATGGGGCACTAAACTTCAAATACTTGCCAATCTCTGATAAGGACCTCTTATTATTTGAACTTGTTTCTTCTTCTTTTTTAAAAAATATTTTATTTATTTATTTTTAGAGAGAGGAAAAGGGAAGGAAAAAGAGAGGGAGAGAAACATCAATGTGTGGTTGCCTCCCACACACACCCCACTGGGGCTCTGGCCTGCAACCTAGGCATGTGCCCTGACAGGGAATCGAACCAGCGACCCTTTGGTTCACAGGTCAGCACTCAATCCACTGAACCATACCAGCCAGGGCTGAAACTGTTTCTTTTTTTGCTTTTACTATCATCCAAAGTCACCAAGCCCCCTTCAAACCTCACTTCCTCTTTAGTCATGTCCTCCTGGTGCATCTTATCTATCGATCTCTTTCTATTTCCCTCATTATTCTTGGTCAGGTAAATTCTGTGGGCTTCACAAATACTCCTTGATGGCTTAGTCTTTGCTGGTCCCTTAGAATATAATGAGGAAGGAGAAGGACTCCCTTAGGCCTTTAGGGATCTTGTATTTAATTAGAGGTGTCATGATTTAAATAATTGATTATATAATTGTTTGGTAAATTAAAATTGTGATAAATGCTATCATAAAGAAACGCAGTAAAAAAAATGGATACAATCT
This sequence comes from Tonatia bakeri, assembly GCA_004024845.1. Classification (NCBI taxonomy): domain Eukaryota; kingdom Metazoa; phylum Chordata; class Mammalia; order Chiroptera; family Phyllostomidae; genus Tonatia; species Tonatia bakeri. Next base: position 70,476 of record PVIA01006831.1, read on the forward strand.
CAATTTGTTTCATACCTATGGAATACTTGGGTCTGTTCAATGCACTTTATGCATTTTAGCTTACTTAATTTTCTCAATAATCCTTTGAGGTAGGTCCTACTGTTATCTGTGTTTAGCAGGTCAGTACACCGAAGCACAGAGAGATGAAGTAACTGTCCAAAGCCCCGTGACTAGACAATGGTGGAGCCAGGATTTGGCTTCAAGAAATGTGGATCCACAGCCTGGATTATTAATGGGAACAGTGGGTAAATAATAAAAGTAATAAATACAGAGAGTGTTGACCTGAGGAAGTGATGTTTCTGTGGACATTGGAATAGAGGAAAGGGAGTGATAGGAGAAGAGTAGGAGAGCATGTCTGGCCTCCGTCTCCACTCATCACTTACCCTCCCTGACCAGGTGAAAGCCTGTTCCATTATTCTTCTCCTTCCTCATATATTTCCAGAATTTTCCCCTTTTCTGGCACTTCACAAAGACTATAAAAATTCTGTATGTCTCAAAAGCAAACAAACAAAATGCAGAAGGAACAGTAGCTTTGTCTTGTATCATTCTCCATTTGTGGTCACTGTGCCTCCCTCACGTCCAAGTTCCAGGATTGCTCTACCTGCTCTTTCCACTTGCTCACCCCTCTTTCATCCCTGTATGTCCTGTGTCCTGTGACCAGGCTCTGACTTCATGTCACTCCTGAGGAAGGGCTCTCTCAAATCTCACCAGGGGCCTCCTCATTTCTAAACAAAATACTCTTTACTTCTCAACTACTTATACCTTTGTGTAGCAGGAGACATTGTTCCAAAGTCATTCTTTCTGAATCCCTGCCCTCACCTGGCTTTGGAGTTTGCATTTTTGCTGGGTATTCATAACCATCTTAATATGTTGTTCTTGATTGCAGTATTACATTTATCTTTTGTGTTCTCTTTCTTGGTCAACTCCTAAAACTTTGGCATTCCTTAGGTTCTTACTTGAGTTGAAAAATGCATCAGTTTCCTGGTTTCCATCTGTTTTCTCTGTCTTGGTTCTTTATACATGTATGTCTCCAGCCAGATCTTTGGCCTGGGCCTCAGTGAGGTATACCAGTTATCACCACCTGGATACCTCACAGGTCTTTCAAATTCACCATGTCCCAAACTGATCAAATGACATTTCCTCCCAAAGTAGATTGTCTTTTTTTTTGTCCCTTTTGAATAAATCATTCCACTACCTGCTTATTAAACTTGAAATCTAGGGTTTGTTGTATACTCATTCCTCTCTTTGCCATGCCACTCTCTAAATGAATATGGACTTCTGTAGACCCCACCTTCAGCCTCTCTCTCTCTTCTTTCTTGATACTCTAAGTAGTTCTTATTCTGGCCAGGCTGTTATACTTTCTGATCTGGTCTTTTGTGACAGACCCCTGATTGCTCTCCCTGCCTCCAGTCTGCTCCCCATGCCCATCCCTCATACACTCTGTTGCTTCCAAGGTAATTTTTCTGAAGTGTAAACCATGTTGTTCCCTTGCTGAAAACTCCAAAAATAGCTGTTATAGAATGGGGTTCAAACTCCACAGCATATCATACATGGTCTTTTATGCTCCGGCCTCCACTTTTCCTCACATGGTCTCCTTACCTTATGCCAAACTCCCTGCCATTCTCAGAACATGCTGCATTCTTTTATATCCCTGGGCCTCTGCTCGTGCTGCTCCTTCTGCCTGGTGAGCGGCTCCTCAATCCAGAGTCCAGTCTTCTCCCTTTCTCCTACACAAGCTTCTATTTGAATATGCAGCACTTCATACTTTGCATTTATTTGTTTGTCAAACTCCTTTAGTCCCACTCATGCAGTGCTTGACATGTGACAGCTGCTCTTAAAATATTTATTGAATGAGTGAATGAACAAATTTTGAATAAGTAAGAATGACATGATTTCCCCACATCACAAGAGGCACTCTGATGTCAGAAGCAGGAGACTGTGACTTTTGGCAAATTAATGAAGCTCTCTAACATCAGTTTTCTCATCAATAACATTTGGATTTGTATCAGCTTCAGGGCTGAGAGATGGGGTAGATAGTGTTTCGAAGTGTCTCTAAGATTTAGAACACTTTTAGTGTTCCGTTCACTAAAAGCGTTTAAATACCGAACAATGTTTACTGCTCAGGATATATTAGTTCAGAGTCCTCTCCTTGGCTGAAATGTTCTATAAAATGCATTTAAATACAATTGGGATTTATTGAGTATTAGTTCCATTATGTGCTAAGCTATGAAGTGCCTTAAAAGGGTGATTGTTGTCTAATCCTGACAACAGTGATGGAGGAGGGACTTGCACTATCCCCATTTCTCAGGCAAAGAGACTGAGGCCCAGGCTAACTAGCGAGTAGGTGATGGAGTCAGGATTTAAACTCAGTCATTTCCATTATGATTAACTTCTTATTTAACCCCTACTCTATACTATCTGAATTTCTGAAACCATGGTTGAAGAGCTGAGTTTCATTTCATTATAATATAGGCCAGGGTTGGCAGACTTTTTCTGTAAAGGGTTAGGCAATAAATATTTTGTGTTTTGTTGTTGAAAAAAAATTTTTTTTGGAGGGGAGGGATATCTTTTGTTTTTCTTTTTATAATCTTTTAAAAATGTGAAAAATAATTTTTAAGCTCATGGATCATACAAAAAGAAGTCCATTGACTTTGTTCTCATTAGATTTTGCCTTTTTCCCCCCTGAGCTTACCAAGTCAGGAAAGTTTTTCCATTAGACCACTAAAACAATATATAGAATGAGCTAATGTTTAATAATTCTTTTTAGATAAAGATCAAGTAATGTGATTCCAGAGTTCCAGCCTCCCTTGTAGCGGCCTACAAGGGTTCCATTAAATGCTGACCAGCCAGATCAAAAATGTCAATTGTCTGCTCTGGTAACAGTTCTGTTTTATAGAATGTCAGATACTATAAGGAGCAAACAGCTTAACTTCCCTATTCGGATCTCAATAATTTACATCATAGCTCTCCCCAAAAGATCTGTGATAAAGCAGGGGAGAGGATTTAAGATTGTTGACTGGCTGTTCTTAAATCTAAATCAATCAAGAAATTAAATATTTATTCAATACCTCCTCCCTAATGTGTAGCATTATATCTGGGACGAAGGAACAAAAGCTCCTTCAAGAAATTCACATAGAGGAGAAGAAAAACCTTGTGGTTCTTAACCTTTTGGGGGTGAGAGAATGAGGCCCCTTTAAGTGTTGAAAAACCCTGTAGATCCTATGCTCTGAAAAATGCCTGGGCGAATATACACAAGAGTTGGCATTCATTTTCAGGGAATTCTTACTCTCCCATGAGTCTAACCACAGGCTCAGTTTAAACTGCTCTGTTTAAAACAATTGGAGAAAAATAACACGTTTAAGTCTGTGCTGCTGATTGGAGAATCAGAACTCTGCAGAACCTGGGATTGCACGTGTTCCCAAGCTGTTTGCCCACCTGTTTTTGGGTCAAGAACATCACTCAGTCACCAGTAAAAAAGATCCATTTCCTTGGCACTTCTGTCTGTGTCATTCAGGCTGATGAGAGACTGAGTGTGGTCCCCCAGAGGCATGCTCCCATTGGTCCCCTGCTCCTTATCTCTGTGTGGCATGTTTTCCACCTAGCGTGTCTAATGGGAGGTCATGGTTCCCTAGCTCAGCATTTCCCTCTGAGTGTTTTTACCACCAGTGGAGGACAGCCCTCTGGGAAGAGGAGTACATGAGCTGTCTCCTCAGAATCTTGCTCAATGGAGCATGAGTTCAAAATAAATTTTATTCTCCCTTCAAAATCATGACTTCTGGTATGCACTCACCTGATCTGTCAAGAGAGGCAAAACCAACAGGACTGACATGTGGGTAAAAGGATCCTGAGTGGCCCCAGAGTGGGTATCTGGGGCTGTTATTGGTTACGCCTGGCATCAAGGAAGTGGTGGCAGAGGGGACTGCTAACATTGGCTCTTGCTTTTTTGTTCTCATGGTTACTGTGGTGGGTTGGATAGTGTTCTCTAAATATTAGACCCTGGAAGCTTAGAATGTGACCTTATTTGGAAATAGTGTTTTTATAGATGTATTAGTTAAGGATCTCAAGATGAAATCATCTTGGGTTTTGGGTAGCCCCCAAATCCAATGACTTCTGCCTTCCTGCTTGAATTCCTGTCAAAATTTTAGAAATTCTGACAACTTAGTGAAGAGGACCATGGAAGTTCCTCCATGGAAGATGGAGATTGGAGTGATTCTGCCACAAGCCAAGAAGCACCTGGAGCCACCAGATGCTGGAAGAGACAAAGAATAATTTTTCTTTATAGGCTTCAGTGACAGCATGAACCTGGTGACTTTTGGCCTCCAGAGCTGTGATAGAATAAATTTCTGTTGTTTCAAGCTACCTAGTTTGTAGTACTTGTTTTAGCAGCCGCAGGAAACTGAAGCAACGGACTTCTAATTGCCTTTTAGATGGCTGACAGTCCAATCTGTGGGTGGAGATCCTGATTCCTGGTGGATCCTGAATGATGTCCATGAAGAAATTATTGTGGTCCTGGAGCCTCTGATTTGAGGGATATGTATTTCTTGGATGTGTAATTTACTGAAAGTTTCAGCAAATCACTTGTGTTGGTGTCTGTGGTCTGATATGGAGCCAAATCTTCCTTACTTCTGCCTACCTGCTGGAATTCCTACCAGAATTTCAGAAATTTTATAATAACTGACAACTTTGTAAAGAGGACCATTCATTACAATTCAAACTTACCTCAATCTTTGTTTTTCCCTCTTTCAATATTTTTGCTCAAAATTTCTTCTTCATTTGGGATAATACATTCCATGTTCATTACACCATATATTAAATCCACAATGAGTTAAATATTGTCTGTCATATCTCCTTTAGTAGACCATAAATTACTTGAGGTAGGGATCATTCATGCCCACTCCACCGCCAAAACTAGGTACAGCATTTTGTAAGTCCTCATTTGTAATTCACGGCACACATTATCCAATATAAAGAAATAGTTTAAATCCAATGCAAATGCTAAGACTAATATGCTCATTTCTGGTATTTTTAAATGGCAAAGAGCCATGTTTTTCCTCATGAGATTTTTCTCATCAATCTCTTCTTAAATGTCACTGAGTATGGTTAAAATTACACAAGATCTGTAGTATGTTTTTGTGGGTAGAAGTAAGACTTAGAAGATAGATCAACTGGGTCTGCATCCTTGCTTCACCACCTACTCATGAATTTGTGGGTTCAGCTAATATTTGATATGCACATGGATTCAGAGATCATAAAACCCACCTCACTGAGTGTTTAGAGGCTGTATAATCCTTATTAGAGAGATGGTAGTCATTAGATGTTAGCTTTTTGTTTTATGCCACAATCTTTTTATTGGCTCTCTTTTTATTTCAAGATGGCAGACTGACATACATTTAATACAAAGTTTTCCCTGAGATCTAGGAGTAATAATAGTAAAGATATAAGTAATTTCTACCATGTGCCTGGCAATATACTAAGTGCTTAAGTGTATTAACTCATAGAGAGGTACTATTTGTCCTTCCCATTTAACAGGTGAGAGGAAACAGCGATGGGGAGTTTAGACAACTTCCTCAGGTCACCTCAGTTAGTTAGAGGTGATGCCAGGGCTTAAATCCAGACAGTCTGGCTTGAAAGTCTGAGATTTTTAATCACTACACATTTGCAGTCAAGTTATTGAGATAAACAAGCAAAAAAACACATGGACCTCCTGAGTGGCCCAGTTGGAACCCAGTCTGCTTTTAAAAAATTTCAATCAGTGATAGAATTTTAATAGCTGACCTCACTGAGCCTTCCATATAAATAATGAGAGTAATGGTAAAAATTCAAAATAACTTAGCAGTGGTCAAAGGCGCTTCCCTTTTGGACTCCTCTAGAAAAATAGGTACTCAAGAATAATGTTAACTGCAAGGGTTCTGGTAACAGTACAGCTTGTGAAACCACTCATTAACCCTAGGATTTAGGGCTGGACAGTTAACCTCTTTCTGCCTGTGTTTCCTCTCTGATAAACTCCTCATAGGGTTACTGAAAAGATCAAGTGAGACAGTGTACATAAACTTCCTGACATAAATAACACCTGGTAAATGGTGTTCTACCATCATGAAAGCCAGCTATGCAGTGGTTCCAAGTCTCTTGTCATGATATCCTGGTGTACCACACTCACTTGCTAAGTATAAAATGTCTTTCTTATTTATTTATATTTTTAAATATATTTCATTGATTATGCTATTATGTTGTCCCATTTCCCCCCCCCTTTATTCCCCTTTGCCCTGCACACCCTCACCCACCCACATTCCCTGCCTTTAGTTCATGTCTGTGGGTCATACATATAAGTTCTTTGGCTTCTACATTTCCTATACTATTATTAACCTCCCCCTGTCTATTTTCTACCTACCATTTATGCTGCTTATTCTTTGTACCATTTCCCCCTCTTTCTGCCTCCCACTACCCTGCTGATAACACTCCACGTGATCTCCATTTCTGTGGTTCTGTTCCTGTTTTAGTTGTTTGCTTAGTTTGTTTTTGTTTTAGGCGTGATTGTTAATAACTGTGAGTTTGCTGTCATTTTAGTGTTTGTATTTTTTATCTTCTTTTTCTTAGATAAATCCCTTTAACATTTCATATAATAAGGACTTGGTAATGCTGAACTCCTTTAACTTGATCTTATCTGGGAAGCATTTTATCTGTCCTTCCATTCTAAATGATAGCTTAGCTGGATAGAGTAATCTTGGATGTAGGTCCTTGCCTTTCATGATTTGGAATAGTTCTTTCCAGTCCATTCTTGCCTGCAAAGTTTCCTTTGAGAAATCAGCTGACAGTCTTAAGGGCACACCTTTGTAGGTGACTATCTCCTTTTCCCTTGCTGCTTCTAAGATTCTCTCCTTATCTTTAATCTTGGATAATGTAATTATGAGGTGTCTTGGTGTGTTCCTTCTTGGGTCCAACTTCTTTGGGACTCTCTGAGTTTCCTGGACTTCCTGGAAGTCTATTTCCTTTGCCAGATTGAGGAAGTTCTCCTTTATTATCTGTTTAAATAACTTTTCCACTTGTTGCTCTTCTTCTTCTCCTTCTGGTACCCTTATGATTCAGATGTTGGAATGTTTAAAGATGTCCTGGAGGTTCCTAAGTCTCTCCTCATTTTTTTGAATTCTCTTTCTTCATTCTGTTCTTGTTGAATGTTTCTTTCTTCTTTCTGGTCCACACCATTGATTTAAGTACCAATTTCCTTCCTGTCACTGTTGGTTCCCTGTACATGTTCCTTTATTTCACTTATCATAGCCTTCATTTTTTCATCTAATTTGCGACCATATTCAACCAATTCTGTGAGTATCCTGATTGCCAGTGTTTTGAACTGTGTATCTGAAAGATTGGCTATCTCTTTGTCGCTTAGTTGTATTTTTTTCTGAAGCTTTGATCTGTTCTTTCATTTGGGCCATTTTTTTTTGTCTTGGTACACCTGTTACATGTAAGAGGCAGAACTTTAGGTGTTCACCAGTGTGGGGCAACCCATGTCTCCGTGTCATGATGCTGTATGTGGGGCAGGGGTCCAAGAGGGAACAATGGCTCTTGCTCCACTCTCTGCTGGTTTTCAGTCCCTTCCCCCACTAGCCACAAGCAAGTTGGGCCTTTCTGGTGTTGATTCCTGGGTGGGTGGGTTGGTGTACATTCTAGGACCCTGTGTGTCTCTCTAATGAACTCTCCTGTGAGGCTGGGAGTCTCTCCCACTGCTACCTCAACTCCCACCAGTGTTTTCAATGAGGGGTTTGAGTCTTTATTTCCCCACGCTGGAGCCCTGGGTTGCACAGTCTGTCCCACTTCCCAGTTGTTCCTCCCACTTTATCTGCACGCAAATGTGGGACCACCCACTCCACCAGCCACTGCCTTGCTGGGTCTACCAGTCTCCACCTTGCCCACCCTGGTACTCCAGCCACCACCTTGTTTCAAGTCCTTTCTGCCTGCCTGCCCATTTCTGCCCCTCCAACTGGTCTAAATGAATGTTTCTTCTTTAACTCCTTGGTTGTCAGGCTTCCATACAGTTCAATTTTCTGTCAATTTTGGTTGTTTTTTGTTTTTAAATTGTTGTTATCCTTCTTTTGGTTGTGTGAAGAGGCACAGTGTGTCTACCTATGCCTCCATCTTGGCCAGAAGTTCCCCAAGTATATAATTTCTTTAAAATAAAAATAACAACACTCATACTTGGCAATGTTTTTGTTTTCTGTAGATTAAAGTACAATAAAGGTTATCTCTTTGTTAATGTCAGTCTTGTTTGCATTTTTACTTGGTTTTATGAGATGGGGCAAAGGACTAAAGATAATTGGTCAGAAGGGAATTGGGCAGAACCTAGGTATGTGCAGGTATATGTCAGATGTCAAATGGAAGGTGGGAGAAAAACAAGTTGAGGCCCTTGCTACTCATCTGCTTCTTCACTTTAACTGGTAAAGAATCTGCCTGAGAGCTATGGTCAGCTGGGGGAGCTGAAGATTAATCTAGATGCAGTATGGTAAGCAGTGTTTACAGAAGGAATAAAATATCTTGTTTTTATTTTTACAACTTATTTTCAAATATATATGTATATAGACACACATAGATACATATAACCTCTGTCTGGAAAAAGTCCAACCACTGTTAATATAATAAGAATGGTTTGAGTGACATTGATGTAAACTGGCAGCCAAGGAGAGTGGACTGGAATGCACATGAAGGAATAATGACCACTTCACTGTACTAGTCAGTGGGGTGGTCAATGCCATTGAATGAGCATGTGTACTGTGTGGTCATTGTACCAAAAGGACTGAGCAAGTAGGGGAAAAAATCTGCAACAAATTTTGCATTAAGCTTGAACATTCCTCCATGGAAATGTCTGGATGATTCAGAAGGCTTTGGGGCACAATGCAATGAGTGCAGCACAAATAAAAGTGTAGCACACATCATAAACAAATCAACAAACAACAAGTGTTGGAGAGGTTGTGGAGAAAAGGAAACTCTAGTGTACTGTTGGTGGGCATGCAGATTGGTGCAGCCACTGTGGAAAACAGTATGGGATTTCTTCAAAAAACTAAAAATAGAACTGCCTTTTGACCTGGCAATTCCACTGCTGGGATTATATCCTAAGAACACTGAAACACTAATCCAAAAGAACCTATGCACCCCAATGTTCATAGCAGCACAATTTACTTTAGCCAAGTGCTGGAAGCAACCTAAGTGCCCATCAGTAAATGAATGGATCAAAAAACTATGGTACATTTACATGATGGAATAAGGAGCTCTTACCCTTTGTGATAGCATGGAGGGAACTGGAGAGCATTATGCTACGTGAAATAAGCCAGGCAGTGAAAGACAAATACCATATGCTCTCACCTTTAAGTGGAACCTAATCAATAAAACAAACAAACAAGCAAGCAAAATATAACTAGAGACATTGAAATTAAGAACAATCTGACAATAACCAAAGGGGAAGTGGAAGGGGATAATGGGGGGAGGGGGGAGGATTTTCAGTCACAACTATAAAGGACACATGAACAAAACCAATGGGGGTTGGAATCAGGGAGTGAGGTGGGGCTGTCTGGGATGGGAGGGGAGTGGTAGAGGGGAAAGGCAGACAACTGTACTTGTGCAGCAATAAAATTTAAAAAAAAGGTGTGGCACAAATGCTTCAAAGGTGGTAGAGAATATGTTGAAAGTGATCTACTTTCTGGAAGGCCTGCAACAAGCAGAACACCTGAGAATGTTGAATATGTATGGGCTGCAATCAACAAAGATCAGACACTGACAATGCAAGAACTAGAAGCTTATCTAGGGATTCAAAAAACTACTGTGGCCCAAGGTTTTTGACGCAGGATATTGGCATGAAATGCGTCATGGCAAAATTTGTTCTGCAGCTTCTGATACCAGAGCAAAAGGAACAGTGTGCTGCAGTTGCTAATGACTTGATTCAAACTGTTACCAATGAACTAAATTTCCTCAAGGTCATAATCAGATATGAATTGTGGATGTATGGCAATGACCCAGAAATGAAGACCCAGTTGTCCTACTGGAAGTCACCTGGTTCTCCATGCCCAAAGAAGGAGTAGCATAGTCACAGCGAGTACAAGACCATGTTAACTGTGTTTTTAGATAGGGAAGGTGTTGTCCATCATGAATATGTCCCCCCCCCCCCCGCCCAAGCTAAACAATTAATAAGGAGTACTACTTCAATGCTCTTCATCAGTTGAGGGATACAATACAGTGAAAACAACCATAGCTTTGGGCAACTGATGATTGGCAACTTCATCATGACAGTGCACCTGCTCATACATCATATCTTGTGCAGAGATTTTTTGTGAAACATCAAATTACCCAGCTGACTCAGCCCTGCCACAGCCCAGATTTGGTGCCCTGCAAATTCTGGCTTTTCCCAAAACTAAAATCACCTTTGAAAGGGAAGAGATTTCAGCCCACCAATGAGATTTAGGAAAATATGATGGGGCAACTGACAGCGATTTTAACAAAGGGTTTCCTAGAGTGTTTTGAACAGTGGGAGAAACACTGAGAGAACTGTGAGGTCCCAAGGTGTCTACTTTGAAGAGGACTAAGGTGCAATTGCCCTATGTACAATGTTTCTTGTATCTTCTTCAGAAAATATCTCAATTTTTCATATTGTGTGGCTGGATACTTTCTGGACAGACCTCATGTAAACACACATATACTTATTATATAAAACATATATTATATATTTTTATATATGCACACACACATGCTATTGGGATTAGTCAAATAAAAAGTCATTTAAAGACATAATTGAATTCCTAGTTACTGGAGCAATCAGGAGGCTGTGTCCTAGTATTCAGTGGGTCCTGGGAAGAAAGTCTACTCTAGACATAACTGACACCGTTTATCTGGGGAGTAGGTCCCTGTGGAATTCCAGGGTGGGCTTTCTGTTTCAGAAACTAGTGGTGTTGGGTCTGCAGGAAGCCAGAGGTTACTTCTCACAGCTGGGCAGATCAAAGGCAGTCAGAAAAAAATGTACCATTTTCCCTCTCCCAACACCCTACATGGGTGGTCATCCATTCTCTGCATGTACATCTTTAGTCATATCAGTCTCTTTAGGGGTGAAGTAGGGTCACATTCTACTTAAGGGAAAATTGACCTTTTTTTTTTTTTTTAAATTAGATATGGAGTCCCAATGGGATGTTGCTACTAGTCCCTAATGGCTATTTGGAAGGTGGCAGGGTTATGGTGTTGAATTGCAACTTTGTGAAGTTCCAAACCTAGAACCTAATTATTTTTGCAAGATTTTAATTGCACATTTTAATCTAATTGTTATATGGGGAGTGTGTGTGCTTGTGTGTGTGTGAGTGAGAGAGAGAGAGAGAGAGAGAGAAGCAGGTAGACTAGGGAAGGGAAAAATTCCTTTTTAAGTGTTGAAAAATATGATATCCCTTCAGGAGGCAGGGCCTAGAGAATAAAAGTTTCTTTTCAACTCCATATTTCTGGAATTTTCCATCTTTCTTTTTTGTTGATTTTTATGATTTTTTAAATCTACAAATCATTACATAAGTACCCTGTGTCAGACACAGAGCTAAGTGATTGATACAAAACTCCTAATTCTAGTGAAGAGGTAGTATCATCCCCATTTTAGGTGAGGAAAAGAGGCTCAAATTCATTAAATGACTTTCTCAAGGTCATTGATTTATACGAGGTTGAGCAAAAGTCATACCATGTTGGGACTAATTTGAAAGCCTTGTGCATAGCCCCTAGCACATTTCTTTCTTTCTGTACTTTCCTTCTCTTATTAGAGTTGAGAAGCTAGAATTAGAATCTTAGAATTACTGCTCAAACCTTCCTTCCAAATTGTGTGTAATGAGATCACAAATTTTACTTCCAACTTAACATAAATGTGCAAAAGAATAAAATATGATACTTTACTTTTGTCTGTAATTAACTTGGTCTTTTTCCTAAACTTCCACTTAATGGAAAAATAAATTAACTAAATATTCAGTCTGATACAACTTTAGTCCAATTTTAAAAGTTAAAAAGTTAAATAATGCCTTCAGGTAATTTTTAATTTCTCTTTGGGGAAAAACAAAGTCTGATATCTCATAGTGTCTCTCTCTCTGGAATTTGGGCATATAGGGAAGGAGTGCATGGCTTGGTGTTGGGCAGATATATCAGTCAGGACAAATAATGCTAGCTTCTATAACAAATGCACCCATCCCCCAATCTCGGTGGCTTAACACAAACTACTTATTTATTTTTATGTCACGATTTTATGGGAAGCCTAGCTTTTCTCCAAGTGGTGAATTTTATTTTTTTCTTCAAAACATCTCTCTTTCTCTCTCTCCAATACATGACTTTAGTGCTTTTCTGGAATGAAAATGCATAAAGTAATTGTGCATGGTGGAAGTTAATATTGCTTACTTTCCATTTATCAGTACCTGGTCACAAGGTCTCAGTCTAACTACAAAGCAAGCTAGTAAATGTAGTTTTCTTATGTGTTCAAGAAGAGAAAACAAGATTGATGTGATCTAGCCAGGGTCTGTTGCAGTGAGGAATTGCTCCCCAGCCCGCCTGCTCCCTTGTCTGCCTAGTCACTGGGTTAACATGTATCTGATGCTGCAGTGGGTGGCTGGTGTCAATCAGCATCATGTGTCTTTGCTCAGCCAACAATTCCAGTGAAGCTCCAGCTGACTTGGCCTCATCTTGGCTCCCACCAGCATGTTACTCGTGAGTCTCATAGAATGTCTCTGGTCACGCTGCTGGTCAGAAGTTTTATGCCTCCTCCCTAATGTGGGGTCATCTGGCATTGCCATAGGTACCTCAGTACTCATACCACCCAGAAACTCCATGTGGTTCAGTCAATCTGAATTCAGGGCTGTCTTCTGCTTGATGACACTTAAGGGATTATGTCTGGCTAAGGCCCAGGTTGGTGGAACCTATTAGCAAGATTCTGCCCACAGTACCAAAAAGTAACAACAAATAGCTCCTCCTATTAGTTTTTCTGTTTACTTATCTAATTTACCTTCTCCTTCTCTGCACCTAAATCCAGAGAGGGGAGGTAGGGTAACCGTGCTCTTCTTTGTGCCTCATCCCCTTACTTCTCACCATACCCAGGGTCCAACAAGGGTTGGGCATTCCTTCCTCCTCACTCTGCCATAGCCTCTCCCTCACAGAACAGGCTTTCACACCACAGAAAAACAGCTATAATTGAGTACAGGTGTTGATTGAGACCAGGTGTTGATGTGCGAAAGGAGATAAAGAGATTTGGATAATGCTTTCTCAAGACAATAGCTTGACTTGCCAGTTATTGCACAGTTTCAACAATCTATATTTTGACTTTCAAAAGTGAATACTACTTCAGGTTTTTTTTTTCTTTACATTCACTCTATAACAATTTCTAATCTTCTCAGGCAGGCAGATGCCTAGCGTGGAAAGCAAGGGAATATGTACTCAGACAAAAGAGAAGCCTCATTTAATTGAAAATGCCTCTGTATAATGAGGATCCTCTTAGGATTATGGTCCAGGATGCATTCGTTTAACAAATATTTATTGATTACGTCCTGAACACTGTTCTAGGTATATGGGAATACTGCAGTCAATGAAGCAAACTGCCCTTAAGAAGCCTGTATTCAAGTGGTGTGGAGGGACTCATAAATAAGTGCTAAGGCAGTGAATATATAGATTATGCTACCTTGTGGTAGGTGCCAAGGGAAAAAGAAATTCAGCAGAAAAGGGAATATGCAAAGCCAAGTAAAATGCCAGAGGAGAGGAACAGGGAAGTCCTTACAGAGAAGGTGGCTTTTGAGTAAAGAACTGAAGGAAGTGAGAGAGTGAGCTCTGCAGGTTTTTAGAGAAAGAATGTTTCAGGCAGAGAGGATTTTAAGTGCCAAGATCCTAAGCAGGAGTATTCCTGGCTCCCTGGAAGAATATGAAGTCAGGAGCTGGAGCAGTAAGAGGGTGGAGAGGAAGGAAATGATACCAGAGTCAGGGGCATGAGCAGATGTTGAGTGGTTATCTTTTACTCTAAATGAGATGGGAGATTCTGAGCAGAAGAATGATGTGACGTGACTTCATTTTGTTTTTCAGAATAGTTATGCACCGGCATTTCATTAGGGTTAAAACTAGAGTGGCCCATCACCCTCTGAATTCTCATAGTAGCAGGAAGGTGCTCCTCCATAGGGAAGTCCGTAGAGGTTGGCCAGGCTTCATTCTCAGGAGAATCTTCTCTCTTACTCAGTTCCTATAGGACGGAGGTTGGCAAACTACTGCCTGCCAGCTGTATCTGCACCGCTGGGTTTGTAAGTAGAGGTTACTTGGAATATAGCCACGCTCCTTTTGTTGCCATATTGTCTATGGCTGCTGTTGCGCTACAAAGGCAGACTTGAGCGGCTATGACAGAAACCATATCGTCTACAAAGCCTAACATATTTATTAATCGGGCCTGTTAAGAAAATATTTACAGATCACTGTTGTAGGAAACAAATACTGGAAAAACAACTAGGAAAGAGAACCAAAGACCTATAAGCTATTGAGATAAAAAAGATTTGAAACTAAAATATGTCAAAATGATGCAAATGTATTTATACTGAACATATGCCATACAATGAAAAAAGAATGGGAATTTAGTTGTAATACAACTTCTTAGAAGTTTGGAGATTTGGGGCTACCAGGAGTGAACTCAGTAAGATTGCTATATTGTTAACAGCACTGGCGTAAGAATTTACCTGTTAAATACCTGCTTGCCTCATTTGAGAACCTGATAGATCACAAACTAGGCTGAAAAATTCCATCAAGTGTTACATTGGATGTAGCTGCATTTGACCTCATTTGATAATTGCCTTGCCTTTATTTTAAGTGTTTTGCTTAAGTATGTGCCAATTTAGTCTAAGAGATCATGAACCCCTTTCCATTATCAACTCCTGTATACTAATGTCAGATAATAGCTAGTAATATCCTTAGTACTTTTATAAGTGTGTTTAATTTTGTAAAAATAATGGGAGCTTTCTCTTTCTCTCAGACCCTGTTCCCTGCTTCATTCCTTTCTGGTTCACATCACTAGCTCAGGTTAAGGCAGCCTCTTTTTGCTAATGTAGGACTGCCAGGCACCTGGTGGACAACTCTCAGCTCACTTCTCACCTGAGCTCTCTGCAAGCTGCCTGCCTCCTGAGTGTCTGACTTCACCAGTTTAATTGGTTCCACTCAATGCATGCATAGCCACTAAGATATTTTCCAAATTACTTATAATTAATACTCTAGTCATTACAAATGAGTTGTTTCAGGCCAACCCCAGTTCCCTACTCAATGGCCTGAACAGGCAGCATAGCCAGAGGTGGGGTCACAGGTACACCGTCACCCTAGAGAAGAAGCTGTTGCCCAGAGTTAGTCTGTGGCTGCTCATAAAGTCATATTAGTAAATGGTTTGGCATAAATGGAAGTTTCTTAGAGTATCGTTTGTAATTTTGCATAGATGAGGACTTAACAAGCTACTATACACCTTAGGACATATTCAAAGAATATGCACTGTTACTGCAACAGCTCAAAGGCCCACACCCTGGAATCCCTTGGCCTCTGGAAAGTTAACCTATCACTCAATCCCCCGAGCACATAGGGTCCATGCAATGACTTTATAGAATTGTTTTAGCCCTGTGAAAGTTGAGGCTGCTGGGCTATCTGTGGCCTTGACTAATGAATTTTGTAGAAGCTGTAGTGATACCATTCAAGAGCCTCCTATCTAGAGCTAAACTGAGTGAGAAACAGTGTTTTCTTTCTTTAAGAGACATTGTGTCAATGTCAGGGAAGTTGGTTCCTGCTTCCTGCTCACTCCCTGGTCTTACCTGGTCTATATGCCTATAGGCTGGTAGAACTTAGAGTTCAAGGGTAGGCTGTAGGTCCTATGAGTATTTATATATTTGTCCTTCAAGACAAATAAACCAATCAGGCAGAGAGAAATAAAAAATTTTTAGGGTTGAAGCCTAGTTCACATAACCTAGTGTCAAGGACTAAATCTGGCTTAGGGCACTCTCCATATTCAATATTGAAGCTACCAGCTAGGATAAGAGCCTATTGTACCATTGTGGTAGTCGGGGTTCTCTAGAGAAACAACCAATAGGAGATAGATAGCTAGAGAGTAGATACATACATACATATTAATAGAAAGATTGATAGGAGGAGGTATATTATGAGGAATATGATCACATAATAATGGAGACTGAGAAGTTCCATTATCTGGTGTTTGCAAGCTGGAGGTCCAGGAAAGCTGGTGGTATAGATTTAGGTCAAGCCTGAATGCCTGAGAACCAGGGGAGTCATATAGCACTGTGGTAGCCACAGGGTTCACTGAAGCAGTAGGCTTGTGCCCTGAGTGATGTTCTAGAGGAGATGCCATATGTACTATAGGAGGTCCCATACCTCTAGGTACTGGGATATCCATTTAGGGTGATTGGGGCTGTCACAGTAGGTGGATGGAAGAAATGAGCTTTAAGCTGTGATGGTTAATTTTATGCATTAACTTGAGTAAGCCATGAGGAGCTCACGTATATGGCCAAACAATATTCTGGTATATCTATGAGGGTGATTCTGAATAATATTAACATTTGAATTGATAGACTGAGTAGAGCAGATTGCTGTCTCTCATATGGGCTTCATCTTATCAGTTGAAGACCTAAACAAAGCAAAAAGGCTGAGTATGAGGGAACTTTCTTAACTATTTGAGCTGGAACATTGATCTTTTCAGCCTTCAAACTTAGAAAACTTAGGCTTTTCTTGGGTCATGAGCCAGCTGGCTTTTGGCCTGGAACTCACACCATCAGCTCTCCCAGGTCTCAGGCCTTCAGACTCAGACTGGAATTACACTATTGGCTCTCCTAGGTTTGCAGCTGCCAACTGCAGATACTGGGACTTCTCAGCCTCAAAATTGAGTGTGCCAATTCCTTATAACAAGTCAGTCTCTCTCTCCTCACTCAGACACACGCCTTATTGGTCCTGTTTCTCTGGAGAATCTTGACTAATACATAAACCCAGCTGATGTTCAAGAAAAAGACATTAGTCTTTTCAAATTCCATGGTATGGTGTATTCTCAGCTCTGAAGAGTTTGGGGTGTATCTCTTTCACTCTCTGCCTTGTTTGGCAGTCAGAAAGTTCTTGTTGTAGAGAGATGAGGTAGAGGTTAAGAGGACAGGAAGTCCCCCATTCTCTGGCTCCTCAGTCCCTTCAGCCACCTCTAAGTCTTTGGAGCCTCCTTACCTCAGGCTCCTCCCGGGGGAAAGCCATGGCTTTAATTCCTAGGACACAGTGGGTCATCTGGAAACAGGCCTTATTTTGTGGTGCTGTAAGAACAGCTGCCAGGTCCACACCACCATAGAGCTGCACCAGTAAAGGGGAGAACCATTACCCTTCACTTTTTCTCTTTTCTCTCTCACCCAAAGACTTTTGCAATTAACTAGAGATTTTTCCTTAAAGATTTTCACTTTGTGCCAACTGCAGTGAATGATGCTAAAGTGAAAGAAACCCGCCAGGTGCAGAAGTGTCATTGGCTCCTCGTATAGCTCTGGCTGTTTCTGCAGAGTCCAGCTGGCTTTGTTCATTTGTGGCCCCACTGATGCCCATATACAGGTATGCACGGTGAGATGTTTCTATACAGTGTCAAAACACGTGGTTTTTATTCAGCACAACACAGGGTTAAGAATCCTTTGTATTTATAAATTATTTCTCTGAGTCTCAAGTGCCTTCCTGCATCTACTTTATCTCTTATATCTTCCCCCAGCCCCTGAAGTCAGAGCAGTAGGATGGCCCCTTCATTTGAAATTTGAGGAAATTTAAGACTAAATGGGTTAAATGATTTGCTGTCTGTCACACTTTGCAGAAAGTGGGTTAGATCTTGGTTCCTTTCTTCTTTCTTCCTCTATCTTGCCTCCTTCTCTCTTTCCTTCCATCTCTCCTCCCTTCCTTTTATCCTTCCATCTTCTTCTCTTTCCTCTTTCACCAAATGTTTGCAGGGAGTCTGGAGGTGCTTTCCTAGGGGCTAGTGATAAAAGAATGAGGAGCACATGGCTCCTGCCTCTCAGGAGACATTCTCAGTGAAGCAGGAAATACATTAACACAATCAGGAGAAGCCAATTTTGGGAAGTAATACTAGACATTTAAACATGGCATTGGGGATATCTTGGGGAGGCTAAATCCTCCTGGAGGACTCACAGAAAAATTTCCCTGGAAGTAATTTAAGTTGAGGACGGAAGGAAATATAGGAATTTTATAGATGAAAGAAAAGATGTGGGCAGCTTGTACAAAGGTCATCCTGTGATCAGAGAATCACAAGACTGTCCACATTGTTGAGACATAGGGAGCTCCCTTCTGACCAGCCAAGGCTGACTTCCAACAGGAAACACAAACACTCTGATCATAGCTCAGCCCACTCCTGAAACCAGAAGAACAGAGTCCAGGCAATGTGTCGTAAACACTGCCTGACAGAGATTAGTCCACCCATCTGTTACCAGCCTTTGATGGCCGTTTCTCTTTCTTCAGCAACGAAAAGAGCTGTGTCAGTCTAGTGACTGCCACATTACCTCCCATTAACTTCATTATTGGACACTGTTTTTAGTAATAATTCATTCACTAGCAATGACTTGGTGTCCAATTCCTTGATAGTTAATGTCACAAATGTGATCAGAGGTGCTCTGGGTTGCTTTTTCCATCTGGGATTAGGGCACAAATCAACTGAGAGTTCAGCCCTTGTAGGATATTCTCGAATTTGACAGAGGAAAGTCACCTCATGAGTGATAGAAACAGAGATTTCTGATGGCAATTCTAGAAACCAAGATAGATTTTTAGCTGTCCTTCTGCTTTTGGACAGCCATGGCAGGTCTGTGCGCATGTGTGCACATGTGTGTGTGTGTGTATGATGTGCAAAGCCATTGCCCATTGGAAACATCAGGGCTTTTTCTCACTTTAGGGACAGCAATTGACATCTGGCCAGAGTTTCTGTGGATTAAATTTTATAAACCATAACGTGCAGAGGCCTAGAATCCAGATTACTCAAATCCTACACTAGTTATCCAGCGTATTTGTAAGTAGAGGTATGCTGCTTGTTCGGAAGGCCGAGAAGGGGGTTCTGAAATTGTGTGTGGTTGAGGGAAATGTTAGAGAGAGAAATGGAATCTGTCATAGAATTAATGGTCCAGGCTGATGTGAAATATCACTGTGCCGAGATAAGGAACCAGAATCCAACTAGGAAAGAAGTGAAGATGGACAGAGGTCAATGAAGGAAACTCATAAGGGGCCAGAGACTTGAGGTCAGCCTGTTGAGCCCTCCAGCCAGCATGGTTGAGAAAGATAATTTCTAACAGGTGAAAACCCTTCAAATCCTATAGGCTGAGAAATTTTCCTGGACAAATAGTCACTAAGATTTTTGTCCTGCATAATATTTTTTTACCTCAGTTTCACAGAACTGAGCTAGTCAGTTGATCAACATCCTCAACTCATGACACAATATTAATATCAGTCTCTGTTGTTCTATTGTTACTTTTTGCTGCTCTTTTCCCTCTTTTCATGTCTCTACTCCTCCCTCTATAGGTACCAACTCTTGTCAGTGTTATATATATTCTTGGTGGCTTTACTGCTGCTTTAACAATTACCACTAACATAGAAGCTTTAAATAACATGAACTTCTAATCTCACAGTTTCTGTAGGTCAGAAGCCCATCACATTTGGCTGGGTTCTTTGCTAAGGGTCTCATGAGGTTGTCCTTATTGGGGGACATAGGGCATACCTCATTTTTAGCTCATTCAGGTTGTTGGTTGCATAGAGTTCCTTGCTAGTTGTTGGAAGGAGTCATTCTTTGTATCTAGAAGCCACCCACCTTCCTTGGCCTGTAGCCCTTTTCTTCTTCAAAGCTAGCAATGATGTCTCAAATCTTTTCAGTACTTAGAATATCTCCTATTAGAATCTCTCCAACTTCCCCTTTTGCTTTGCTCTCTGATTTTAAGGGGTCACTGATTCACCCCAACAACTAGAATAATCTCTTCACTTTAAGGTAAAGTGGTTAGAAACCATAATTATATTAGTAAAGTCCCTTTTGCCATACAAGTCAACATAGTCACAGTTCTAGGTATTAGGGGGTGAAATCTGCTCAGAGGCCATAATTTTGCCTAGCTTTATGACTCAGATTTCATTTACTTACTGATAGGAATAAACAAGCAAAGATAAAAAATTGTGTTACTTGAACATACTAAAAAATTACAAAAATAGTTTTTGCTATAAATCTTATTTTTCTTAAAACAATATTTTGAAATCTATTAATTATTTC
The DNA here is from genome assembly GCA_004024845.1 of Tonatia bakeri. Taxonomy (NCBI): domain Eukaryota; kingdom Metazoa; phylum Chordata; class Mammalia; order Chiroptera; family Phyllostomidae; genus Tonatia; species Tonatia bakeri. The sequence continues at coordinate 90,745 of PVIA01006831.1, forward strand.
TGACCAGTATATAACCTTTAATCATGTATATATGTTAAATGTAGTACATTTTATTCATCTGTTTCCATAGCTATAAATACTGACAAACAGAACTGCAATGAATAGTTGATTCTATGAGGGGAGACACCCCAAAACATGAATTTACTTATAAAAAATTGTGTATTTATTCTTACATGTTTACACTTTAGTCACCTTCAAACTACTCTCCATTTGATGCAATACAATTATTGAGATTTTTTTCATTAATCAAAACAGTTTTTGAACTCATTGATTTTGATGTCTTTTTTTGCCTTCTCTCTCTCTTTCTTTCTTTCTTTCCTTCTTTCCTTCTTTCTTTCTTTCTTTCTTTCTTTCTTTCTTTCTTTCTTTCTTTCTTTCTTTCTTTCTTTCTTTCTTTCTCTCTCTCTCTCTCTCTCTCTCTCTCTCTCTCTCTCTCTCTCTCTCTCTCTCTCTATTGTTGTTCAAGTACAGTTTTCTGTCTTTTACTCCTATCCTAGCCCACCCCCACCCAGGGCTCCCCTCTTCTCTCCCATTTCCTCCCCACCCCTAGTTTTTGTCCATGTGTCCTTTATATTTGTTCCTATAAACCCTTCCTTTTCCCCCCTGAAATTCCCTCCCCTCTCCCCTCTGGTCATTGTCAG
>PVIA01006832.1:0-70688 GCA_004024845.1 Tonatia bakeri
TTCCTTTCCTGAGATACGGTACCCCATACTGGGCAAGGGGGAAGGAAGGACTGTGTGCGTTTGTGGGTGTTTTAAGGGACTTTAAGATTTTGATAAAGACATTAGGTCACTACCTTAAGTTTGTATAGCACTAAATAAACGTTTTCCTTTCCTTTTCACAAATCTCTGGCATTGAGAGATATCTTTCCTTTAAGGCGGCAGACAAGACGGACCTGAATCTCTTTCCATAAGAGTATTATCATTCCAGGCCCCTTTGGGTTTTTGGTTTCTGTAACAAAACCAACACGGGACCACCCCTTCCCCTCCGTCAGAAGTGGCTGCTGGACATTACAAGGCTTCCCGTGTTTACGCGGACCTGGCTTTCCCCGCAAGGCCGGCTGAAAACACGAGCGAGACCACTGGATGGGAGGTCAGACGTCACGGGGGAGGCCGGCTCCGACCGAATGTGGGGGAGCATTCGCGTCTAAATGTCGTGTCGGGGCAGCTCACAGGGTTCAGTGTCCCCGATGGCCGCGTCCGCGCAGGGGCGCACGGTTCGGATCCTGGGCGGCCGAGCGGGGAGACAAGGGGAAGGCAAGAGGAAGCAGGGCCGCCTCCTGTCGGAAAAGACGGCGCTCGGGGGGCGGCGCAGACACCAGGCTGCGTTTCTGATGCCGGTCTCATCCCAGGCCTGGTTTTCGCGGGACCTTTGTGCCGATCGAGAACGATTCAGGCGGCACACACACGCCGCCAGGGTCACACAAGAAATCCTGCGCGTGCGCGCAGCAGGTGCTCAGGGTGCGTGCCTCCCTTCCGACTTCAAGCTTGACCTTCAACCCCAGCCGACACCCCCTCTCCCAGGCCACGCCCACACAGGGGGCCTGACAGCCACATCGCGCAGCCGCACTTCCCAGAGCTCCGGTTCCGCTGGGCCCGGGTTCAAGCTTGAGTCCCACCTCCTCCCATCACCCTGAGCGAACCCTGCTTTCCCCTGGTTCCTCCTCTTTCTCCGCAGCTTCCCCACCTGCCCGCCCACCCACCCCTGCACCAAAGTGGGGGGTAAGGAATATTTGACAGAGCAGTGATTTTTCAAACCTTTTTCATCTCTCTGCACACATGAACTAATTAATCAAATTATACGGCTCACTGAAAAACAATTTTTGCTGATCTGACAAAACAGTAGGCTCCTTCTGCTGCATTCGTGCCGGCCGGCCACTGTTGGACTGGCTGTCTCCTCTTACCTGACCGTCTGAGGGAAGAGCAGTCGGTGCCCCGGCTCGACGGTCAGGTGGTGCGCATGTTACAGATTCTCGTGGCGCACCATCTGAAAGTCGAAGCCACAGAGGAACTGGCTTTAAAATGGATTTTGAAGACTCAGTCGAAGGTAGGAGGCAGGAAGGACCGGCGCGAGCCCCAGAAGTAAGAGGGTTCCAGCCAGCATTAGTCCTGGGGGGCCTGGCAGGCCAGGCTGAGGCAGTGGCAGGGGGCTGGCGGCGCGGGTTGCGCCCCCACAGAACCAGGGGCCTGGGTCTGCGGTCTCCAGACCACCACTCTCTCAGAACCGCCGCCGCCGCCCTCCTGGTGCAGGATACGTGGGCAGGAGATGGGGGCGCCTGGGCTGCTCATCGGCGGGTCGCTATCATCACAAAGCCCCCACGGGGTCAATGCCGTCTGCCCACCTGGTTCCACAGACCTGAAGCGCCAGGCACGGGGGACCAGCTGGACCGCTCACATCCTTGTCTGTGAATCTCCACTCCCCCGTCCAAAGTCACTTTGGGTCACCTGCTACCCGGCCTCCCTCAGGTGCCACACCGCACAGTGGGCTCCCGCTCCAGGGGCAGGGTCTGCGCGTGTTCACCTCTGTCCTGTGCCCAGGCCTGGGGCAGGGGCTGTGACGGCTATTGAGGGGATGAAGGCAGACAGAGGAGAGAGGAAGGGAGGAAGGGAGGAAGGAGCGAGGAAAGAAGGGCCATCTGGCCTTGAGCCCCCACTCGAGGGAGGAGGGTGAACCTCGGTCCGGAAGGACAGGGGAGTGGTGGGAGGCTCCGAGGGGAGGCAGCTTTGTCTGGAAGGACCATTCTGGCAGCAAACGCGGGACGGAGGGAGCGGGCACTTCCGTCCCCGCCCCAGCTACCCAGAGCCCCCAGAGAAAGGGCCTCGGAGCCAAGTTCAACCATGTTAATCTTCCAAAGCCTCATCATCGGCATTTCTGCTCCGGGTCTCAGACGCTGCTGGTATTCCTCGGCGTGTCTGTGCCTCTTAAAGATATAATTAAGCCTTTTTTTTTTCCTTTGAAAAATGCAGGCCCCTCGGGCACTTCGCCTTCACGTCTCACCTCTGCCAGGTAAATTGCAGCCGCTGCGAGGGGCACCTGGGAGCTGCACGCGGGCCCAGCAGGGGAGCTCCGTCACCTCCCGGGGTCTGCGGCCTGGGCTCCGGGCCCCGGGAGCCATCCCCCAGCAGCGGCCACCCTGGGCTGCCCTTGACCTCCCTTCTGTTGTTTGAAAGGATAGAAATCAGTCACTGGGCTGTGACCCGAGACACTGACCTCCAAAGGGACCTGGAGTCACAGCCTGGGGTTCCCGGGTGGGCTCCCTGTGGGACCGTGTGCAAGTCCCCATCTGCTCCCAAGCTCAGGCTCCGACTCTGATCTGATTGACACGGTGACGTGGCGTGGATAGAGCTGTCAGAGGATTTTAACAAAGAAGGTGGGGATGCAAGAGGCTGCGTGCCATCTCGTGCCAGTGGAAATGAACTCTGCTTATTCAGGGACAGAGGTGTGCGTTAGAAAGGCAGACGTGAGGAAGCCATGTGTTAACCTCGTAGAAATAACCGAAGCCACCACGACCTGAAATCAGGTTACAGAGCTGACTGCTTTTGCGGTTACCACCAGTCTCCCCGCACGATGTGGGCCAGAGGCCAATGGCACGGTCTCTCAGTCACTGTATTTCTGGTTCTCGGAACACAGTAGGTCCTTGGTCCTACTATGTGCCTGACACAGAGGGGTCATTCAACCAACAGCTGATGAATGAACAAACTGAAGTTCAAGGCATTAAGTGCACCTTATAACACAGGTGGCAAACACAAGGCCCACGGGTCGAGTCTGGCCCTCCACCTTGTTTTATCCGGCCCGGCACCTTGTTTCTACCCGGGGGCAGTGGCGAGCCCCTTGCCCCTAGTTAAGGAGTAGTTACATTTATATAGTCCTAAAATTACATTCGGCCCTTCGAAGGCTACCACGAGGCTGATGTGGCCCCCAGGGAAAATGAGTTTGACACCCCTGCTTTATACGATCGAAAATTGTCTCCCGGAAATGAAAGTGCTGGGAAGAATGGGCGAGAGCCCAAGGTCGCTGAGTTTTCCCATGTTGACCACCTGGAGCGAGAAAGGCCCCAGAGAGAGGCAGGCGTCCCTGTCTGGCCCAGGGGCTGCCGCACAGAGTCACGGGCAGGGCAGGGATGGGGTTGTGGGTCCACGTGGACAAGGCACTGGAACGAAGGTCCTTGTCGCTCAGAGGAGACCCATCAAACAGGATGGTCGGCTGGGAAGCAGCAAACCAGCGCCCGGTCTCAGGGCGTCGTCCCTGATGGAGACACCCACCCCCACCGGCTGGCTTGGGCAGCCGCGCTGACGGACTACCGAGCACGCGGAGAAGTGAGCACTCGGTGCGGGCGGTTTGGAGGGAGGGGCGCAGTGGGGACGGGAGGGAGGCCGACGGCCCCCAAGTGCCCGCCACAGCCCTGTGAGGAAGATGACCCCCTCCCGCCACCGCCCCCACCACTGGGGGAGGAGGTTCTGGGAGCCGAGGAACAGACACACAGCCACGGGGGCACAGAGTCCGTCCACAAGGGGCTGACCCCAAACACCAGCTCTCCACCCCACTTGCCTCTCCTCCCGCCTCTCAGTGCGACGTGAGGGGGTGGGGGGAACCTTCCAGAACACACCGCCTTGGGCCGAGTCATAAATCCCAGCCACCGTGGCGGGAAGGATTGATGGAATCATCACGCCAGTAATTGGCGGTGAAGGGTCCCAGTTCCTGAAACCTGGACTCCGCTCCCCGCCCTGAGAGGCACCCGGGCAGGCGCTCGGGAAGAGGGGCACAGGTGTCTGGGCTGCATACTTAACATACCAACTGTCACTCCACATGTCCCGGCGAGACTCACCATCCACGTTTTCTGACTATTATACATGTGCTCCCTGCACAGTCTCCCGGGAGCGAGAGCAGACCGCGGGGCAGGGGCCGCGCAGGGAGCTGGTGGGAGTCGGCCCCACGTCTGCGTGTCCCCTTGAGCAGAAAGGCAGAACGTGTCATCTTCGCACGGAACGCTCCCCTCCCCTGACCGGCACCAAACATCTCCCCGGGGCTTCATTACTGTGGGGCCCCCTCCTGCCTGAGTCTCTTCCCCTCAGCTCCACCCGTCGTCTGCGGTTCCTGGAGGGCGAACACGTGGTGAAGTCAGTTCTGAACCTGGGGAGCCAGCAAACCAGCCCCCGAGCCAGGCCCTGGGCCTCTGCCCCTCCACCGAGCCACGGGGCCTCACGGAGTTGGCCAAGACAAAAACGGTGACCGTGCTGGGCAAGATGAGCAGTTCTTTTCTCTCCCTCTGCGTGTGTCCCCTACCTGGACCAGCCCCCACTTACCCAGCTGCCGTGGTCCCTCCCCGCCCCAGACCCTGACTCATCAGCCCACCCAAACCCTTTCAGATGCCCGGCTGAGGGCAACTTGCCCGCCAAACCCATTAAGGACCCAAGGGATTAAGAGGCATGAGGCTGGGGGATGCAGAGAAGACACCCTGAACCCCACGCCTGCCGGTCGGAGCGAGTGTCCTCTCTATTGGACTCACTCGGCGAGCACAGAGCACTAGGTCTGGGCGCTGGGCTATGCACGCAGATTGCTCTAGGCCCCTGGGGATGGCACACATAGAGGACAGGCCGGCAAAGGCAAGCAAGCGCTCTAGGGACCCTCACCCGGACAGGGTGCCAGGCTTCCCCAGAAGCTTCACCAAAAACCAAGTCTCGAGCTGGAGGTCGGGGAGGGAGGACTCTGCCCCGCCAAGGTCACACGGGAAGGTCACAGCAGCAGGAACCCCATCTCGAGTCCTGGCCTGCTGGGCACGTTCCTAAGCCACGCCACGGGAGCCTGGAACCGCCTCTGCGCCTCAGTTTCCCACCTGGAGAACGGAGACAGACCCCCACAGGTTGCTCTGAGGAGCGCATGTAACGTGCGCATGTAACGTGCTGGGAGCGTGTCTGCCACAGAGCAAGGGACACGGAACGGCGAGCTGCTACTCTGACGGCTGATGCCTGGGACCCGCCCGGTACGTGGGGCTGGACCACAGACTGACCCTGGCAACCCTCGGCAAACGCCCAACGTCCAGGCCGCAGGCGGCATACTGGGTGACAGCAGGCGACAGTGGGTGACAGGTCCCTTCCGTGTTTAATGGCCGGCAGACGAGGCCATCGGAAGATTCACGTCATCACCAGACTATTTTTCCCCCTAATTTTGCACAATGTGCCTCTGCTGCCGCTTGGCTAAAACACCAGTTTCCAATAAAGAGGAATGTATGGGTGTGCCTGGTGACGTCCGAGGCTTTCCAAAAGGTGCCCGACAGCAGCAGGGAGGGTCACACGCTGCCCCAGCAGGACACAGATGATGCCAGGGGACCCTCGGGAGTGGGGTGCACAGAGGCCGCTGGGCGTGCCTCACCCAGAGGGCACCAGAGCGTGCCTGCTCCCTGCCGAGTCCAGCCTGGGCTGGGGCTGGTTATTACCAGCTGTGGGAGTGGGGTGACCCCTGAGAATTTCTGCATCTGAAGTTGGGGGCTGAGAGTGGCCTCATGGGGCTTTGGAGGGACTTTGGAGGAGCTTTGGCTGCCATTGCAGAGTGCCTTCATGTCGGGTGAAGCGTGCGGCCTGCCTCCTTCAGCCTCGTCTCTGCTCCAGGGGCCCTGACGCAAGAGCTCAGAAAGCGTCTGTCCTCTGTCACCCCCCTCCCCCGCCCCCCAGGGACACAGCCAGCCTCCAGGTGAAGTCAGGCTGCAGCCCGTCCCAGGCCTGGAGGCAACCGGGCTGTCACCCGGGAAACCGCTTGGCTGCCAGCCAGGGTGCGGCCCCAGGGTGACGGGGCTGTGCCTCCCGGAGAAGAGAGAGCGCCTAATCCCCGGGATTTGCCCTGAAAGCCGGGACATGGGCAGTCACTCATCACCCAGCAGGGACGGCCTCGCTGTTGTTTTTGGGTAGAGTTTCCAAACCTTGTTCACCGTGTGCACGGATCCCAGGCCAAGCTCTCCGAATCAGGCTGCAGGACGGGGTCAGCCACGCCGGTTTGACCCCTGAAGAGGTAATGATTTTACTGCGGTGACCCGGGCCCTGCTGGCTGGGACGACTGTGGGGCTTGAGGCCACAGGGCTGGGTCAGCAAGTGCTTTGCTGGGCGGAGACCTGGCGGGGGGCACAGGCACCGCCAGGCTGGTGCCTCCCCTCCCAGGGCCCCGCCCGGGCTGCTGTATCCGGGAGAACAGCCTCACCCCACACGCAGACTATGCCAGGAGTGGACCCCCCTCGGTTTCACAGCACAGAGTCCTTAGCTGGACACAGCAGCCCCGCCACACACGTCACCTGTCCCTCTGACACACTGACGGAAAGAGCATTCTCTGGAAAGCCAGCCGGCTCAGCAGCAGGGACTCAGGGTCCCAGGGAGGCTGGGAGAGCACTTTTCAAAAAGCAGGACCCATGGCTAGGGCATAAGTTGGTTCGCCAGCACCCGGCACAGGGCTTGGCAGGGAGCGGGAAGCCGGGATGTCCTTGTTGACGGAGATAATACAAGGGTGACGGGGGCACCTGGGGGCATGGGTTCCACCGCCTGCCACAGGCTGGCCCTGACTAGCCAGCCAGACCGACTGTAGGACATGCCTGCCAAATAGTTCCCAGGGGGCTGGGGCCACTTTGGGGCCAACAGTCCGGCTCTGTCCCCTTAGGAGGCCCCAAGCTGTCGCCAGCTCCCAGCGCCTGTAGTCCTCACTGTAGCTCATCTACCCTGCCCCCCAAAACCCCCACAAAAACCTACAAGCTCCCAGCTGTGTTACAATGCACACACGCCCTCCGGGCCTCGAAACCCAGCACATGTGTCACACCTGAGTGACCTACTGAGGTCACACAGCTAGAAACAGAACCAGGATTCAAGCCCAGAAGGTTTTCCTCCAAGTTCAGTACTTGGGCTTCAGACACAGAAGACTCGGTCATGTTTTATTCCAAAAGGGCTGGCCCCGCCACGGATAAACTTGAAATAGAATAATTGTCTTGGCTGGTATGGCTCAGTGGACTGAGTGCCAGCCCGCAAACCAAAGCGTCACCGGTTCGATTCCCAGTCAGGTCACATGCCTGGCTCGTGGACCAGGACCCAAGTAGGGAGCATGCAAGAGGCAACCACACACTGATGTTTTTCTCCCTCTTTCTCCCTTCCTTTCTAAGAATAAGTAAAATCTTAAAAGAATCATCTTTACACACAGATAAAATTTAGAATGTTACTTCAAAACGAAGAGGTCCGTTACCTCTAAGAGGGGGCGGGAAGGACCAATCGTCCGTCAGAGGGGCCGGCACTCTGGTCACACTTCGAGGCCCCACCATCACCTTTGGCACAGGCAGCGTGGGAAACGGGAAGTGGGAACTGCCAGGTCCCTTTTCAGGGAAAAGGCTCGGGTCCCATTAGTGCCGGCATCACCTGCACCTACTGTGTGCCGGGCTCTGCCAAGAGCGTCCAAAGTCAGTGCATCTAATCATAATAATTGGAGTCTGTAATTAGGGCACAGCCCTCCTAACCCTAACGTAGGCGACCATCTTTAGGGGAGCCGGACAACCCTGTAACTGTCCACTCACTCAGACCTCACCGGATGCAGGACTGGCCGCCACTGCGCCTGGCCAGCAGGGCCCAGACCAAAGCTGGGGACAGGAACCCTTGGCTCCTTGGTGGACCCGGGGGCCCTCACAGCCGCCTGGGGGGTGACTGCGAATGGACTTGGGTCTTGCACACCTGCTCGCCGACCGCAGCCCCGACTTGCCGGCTGTGGGACCCCAGGCCAGCCCTGCGGCTTTTGCTATCTGAACAGGGATGCCAGCCCAGGGGTCTGTCCCACGAGGCCCCTCAAGTATCTAATCATGGCGAGCCAGCAAGGGCTCTGTGCACAGGCGTGAGTGAACCCACATGGGAACACCAGGCAGCTAATCTGCCCCCAAGGGAGCTGTGAGCAACATCTCCAGTCTGGATCTTGGGCCAGGATGTCCTCGGTCCGGGGGCATGAGGCCCAGTCTTGATACTACAGGACTGTCCTCTCTCCGCGCCAGCGACCAGAAAACACCTCGGAAATGAGACCCTGTGTGCGTTCACACTGGTCCCCATGCACACCCACAGCCACCCCTGCACACACCCCCTGGATGCTCACATTCAACCCCCCATTCCCCCCGTGAACATGCCAAGGCAGACCAAGGGCTTTCCCAGGGACGAGTTCACAAAGTGGGGTGGCACCTAGATTCCTGCCCAGATCAGCGTTACAATGAAGGCAGGTTCCCGCCGGAGAGCGCCCCACCCCACCCGGCCTGGGCTCCCGCTCCGCCTGAGCAGAAGGTGTGGCCTGGCCACAGGCGAGCCAGAGAGATGCCTTCCAGGCCCTGCGCCCCTCCCGGCCCTCTGGGCCCTGCAGACTCGCAGACTCCGGCCCCAGGGCCCTGCCGGCCTGGCCCTCATTGGTGCCCCTGGGGAGCCCTCCCACCTCTGCCTCTTGTCCTGCTACCCCTGGGCCAAGAGTGCCTCTGCCTGGCTCACTCCTATGTGGCCATCAAGACCCAACACTTGTGTCATCTCTTCCAAGAAGCCTCCCTGGACTGCTTTGTGAGGCCGGCTGGGCCGCCTCTCCTCTGCACGTCTAGCACACTCCACAGAGGTTTAGAAGGGTTGGCGTCTGTCTCCGTGCTGGGCTGGGAGCTCCCAGGGGTGTGGGGTGTGTCTTCCAATGACCTCGGACCCGCACAGCCACCCGGGCCTGGCCCACAGGGGCTCAGAGTGTTTCTTGGACTGCAGTGAAGGTGGGTGATGGGGCAACAGCATCTTGGCAAAGCAGAAGACTCAGTGGGGCCTGGGGAGGGAGCGGAGGAGAGCTGGTATGTGCAGCCACAGGAGCGGATGCCCAGCCTGGCTTGGCACTGGCTGGGGGAGGTCCCTGGGTCAGGGAAGAGAGTGACAAAAGTCCTAGTGTCTGGGCTTTGGGATGTTAATTGGGAGCCACTGACCTGTGCTGGTACCCAAGTTGAAGGTCCAAGCAAGGCCTGGACCACCACCCCTCCATGATTCCCGGGGGAGGGGCCCCCCTGCTTTGGGGCCACCCCCTTCTGAGTGAAGGCCCCGTTCAAGTCTACAGGGTTCAGAGAGGAGGTCCATAATGCCACCATGTGGAGGGAGGGCAAAGGTCCTGGAACGCCCACTCACACTTCCCCGGACCAGTACCAGGTCCAGCCAGGTGCCACCGCCTCCCTGCAGCCTGCCCTGATGTGCCCAGGCAAGGGCAGCCCCGGCTCTGCACCCATAGTGCCACCTCTCACTGCACTCTCCTGTCACTCCCTGGGGACTGCCGCCCTCCCCAGAGGCAGATGCTGCAGCCTCTTCACCCAGTGCTTAGTAGGTGCTCAAGAGGCACTGTGAAGTGCAGGACCCAGTTGCCGGACGAGGCCTGCCCGCCCTTCCCCACCAGGACTCCCCACAGCCCAGAGTCCATCCCCTCCCTGAGCCTGACCCCAGGGCCCAGGGGAGCTGGTGTGGCCAGCGTTAGCTCCTTGTGGACCTTCTCCACCAGCTGGACCTCGGTGGGGAGAGGCGGGGCCTGCAGAAGCTCCGGGGAGCCGCTGGGTCTGAAGCCACCACTCACAGCTGAACGAAGCCACAGGAAACCTGGATTCGCCTGTTTCCTGGCCTCTGAGGCTGCAGCAGGCCCGTCACAGTGTAAGTGAAAGGCCGGCAAGAACCGGAGGCCCAAAGCTCAGGCCTCACGTCCCTCTACACCGGTTTGTTCTTTGTGCTCATCCCTGTTTTGATAAAAGCAGCGCCTGCCTGTGCGTTCTGCAGAGACTGGAAAACAAAACCACCTCTTTTTTGGGAAGGAACAAGGAGCTCGTCTGCACCTGCATTTCAGGTTACTTCGGGGCCAGCGGGCTAACCAGCCGGAGTCCCGGGGCCGCTCTTGTTTTAATTATTGTTTATAAGGGACGCCCTCCAATACAGCTGAATCCTAGGAATCTCGATTCACACAGTAGTGGCCAGATGCGGCTGTTTTACCTCGAAAATTGGACACCACTGGAGGAGGGCTGTGGGCGAAGTCCCAGCCCCACCACTCTGACGGGCCAGCCCCGCTGGGGAGGGTCCGAGGGCCTCTGGAAGCTGCTGGCCCCGGAGCCCGAGCAAACGAGGCCTTCAGCAAACACCCGAGGGCATGCTGCACATCGGTGCCCTGTGGGGAACAGTCCCCACCCACGTGATGCTCACCCTCGACGTACGCCAGGGGTGTCAGACTCATTGTCACCGGGGGCCACATCAGCCTCGCAGTTGCCTTCGAAGGGCCGAATGTCATTTCAGGACTGTATACATGTGACTACTCCTTAACAGTTAAGTGAGAGCTCGGCACTGCCGCCGGGTAGAAACAAGGCGCCGGGCCAGATAAAACAAGGTGGAGGGCTGGATTCGGCCCATAGGCCTCATGTTTTTGAGCCACCTGTGTTCTACACGGCTGACGTCACAACACCGGTTGCCAGTCCTCGGTCTCACGCCATGTCTACGACAGGAGGGTCTGACTTGCTAGAAGCTGCTAAGCCGACCTTGTGGGGTACCCACTGGCCCCAGGGTCAGGCAGACCCTACGCAAAATTAACCCAATTAACCAGCGGGTCTAAAAATGACTTCAGCTGAGCACTCTCTAGTTCCTCTCGGCTTTGGCAGGTTTTTAACAGAAATTTTGGCAAAGCTGCCCCTTCGTGTAGACAGATCTTTGCACCTTCCTTAGGAAAGGGAGCCAAGCAGCTGTGCTGAGCAGGCAGGGTGGCGGACAGCTGAGACCCAGGACCAGCCGGGGTGGCCGCAGTTACCGATGGCCGGTCATCCACGGCCTGTACCCACAGCAGCCAGGGCTCCCCCATCCGTCCCTCCTTCTCCGAGCACGCCCACGATAGCCGGCGTCCCGCAGAATGAAGGGCTTGGAGAGGGGCGAGGGAGCCTTTGAGGGGGGCCGAGAATCCCTCGGGCGTGAGTCCAGGTTTTCGCAGGGGCTGCAAACGCATCCTTCATGTTCCCTGACAGCTGCTCGGAGAACAATGTGATAGGACGGCCTCCCGGGGGACAGAGGCAGCAGGCCCCGCCCTGCTCCAGAGCCACCCCAGTCCTGCTGTGGCCTGGTCATCAGAGGACACGCAGGGGGACGCCTGGTGCTTTCAGGTCCTCAGTCGAGTTGGGGCGCTTTCTCCTGTTATTCAGGGGGAGTGAGCACAGCAGCCGCCAGGTCCTGGCAGTGTGTACCCTCTTTTTACCCCTGGGACACCTGAACTCTCAGCAATTTTGCCCAACCAGCACCAGTGGCGGGGGCTCCAGCCCTGTGCATTGTGGGAGAACCAGGCTCTAGGCCTGCTCTACCCCACGCCCCACGTCCCATGCCCCCTGCCCCTAGCAGAGAGGCCTCCGGCAAGCCTTCTGCCCATTCTGGCTCTTGCTACCTCATCTGTTCACTGGGATAACCCCTTTCCCCATGCCACAGAGTCATGGCAGTGACGGAACACCTGCTCCCAGCACTGATTAAGTGTTTAGAGTTGCTCCTTCATGTACAGTGACATTCAGCTCAGACCTCACCTCTTCCAGGAAGCCTTCCTTCCTGACCCCTGTGCCCAGTGTCCACACAGGATGTGGCCTGGAGCGGGCAGGCATTCAGACAACACCCGAGGAGTTAAGTGTCTCTCCCTGCGTGCTGCAGGCAGGATGGGGCTGCACGCAGGTTCTCGATGGGCTAGGAGCGCCCCTCCCCTGAGAACTCTCTCCCCCCTCTCCTCTGATGAAGGGTTTCTGTCTCAGATGTCGCCTGAGGAGAGATATGGGCCTGTGGTGTTTCAGTTGCCCAGTCTCGGGAAGTCATTCACTCAGTCCCCTCCTTTGCCCAGGGGAGACAGCCCCACCCATCCCTGGAGGTATTTGTGGGGACCAGCAAGACACGGGTGAAGGAGCTGGGTGGTGGTTCCCAGGCTCACGCTGGGCTGGAGTCCAGGGCAGAGCCATTGATCGCTGGACACAGCGCCACACCCATGCCCAAGGCTGGGCAGTGCCAGCGGGCCACCAGTCCCCCAGGCCTGGAAGCTCTTGGGGTACATGGAAGGTGCTTGGGACAGAAGCGGGGAGGCAAGGAGAAGGGGCTAGTAAAACGAGAGACAAGACCCCGGGGCAGAGGAGTGCGGCGGCAGCCAGAAGGTGTGGAGAGCCCAGCTGGAAACCTGGCCCGGGCCCCACTGCAGCAAGGCCATGCCCCCTGGCCTGGTCCTCCCCCTGGAAGGTGTCATTGGCAAATGCCAAGAGCCAAACCCTACCAAGGTCCCCAAAACCTGCCAACGCCCAGCACACACAATGAGATGTGGAAGAGGCAGGGTGACAGGCAGGACCAACCCCCAAGGGGCAGCAGGGGCCTCCTGCCCGCAGCACCAGCCCAGAATTCCACAGACCAGGGCATGCGAGACCGAGCAAAAGACAGTCGCTCGGCCCCTGTGGCCTTGCCCACATTCCATTCCCAGGACCGGGGGGTGGCACCGGTGGTCGCCTCTCACACCCAGAGCTCTGTTTCGTGCCCCACTCTGCCCCTGAGTCACAGTGAGAAGACTGGCCAGCGCCCTTGCCTCTCCGGGCCTCAGTTTCCCCTTCTACAAACAAAGGAGTTGTTTGTAGGTGGGCACCAGGAGGCTCTGACACGCCAGGACTTTCTGCCCCAGTGCATGGGAAGCCGAGAAAGCACGTCTCCCAGGTTGGTTCTCTTTAGAGTGTGGACGCTGCTAGAAAAACGTGCTGGTTGGCTCTGGGCCTGGCAGCTGCTGCCCGACCCCCTGGGTCACTGCAGGGAGGACTCCACTGGAGGCCGAAGGCCCAACACTACTGGGAACCCACCACCAGAAAGCCCGGGAAGTGGGGACTTGTCGCCGCCACCTCCTGCGCGCGCCCGCGCTGTGTTTTCCTGACCTCTCCTCCGCTGGAATGCGGGGGCCCTCGGGCAAGGGCTGCTCCGCATTTCTCTGTCTCCGTATCTGCTGGGCCCAGCCCAGGGCCTAGAGCAGGGGCTCAGGAATGAGGTTCCAGTGCTGTGAATTGCCCCAGGGCAGCCGTTCCGCAGCCCCACCTACAGGCCCAGCACCAAGCCCAGGGCTGGCGAGAGGCAGGTTTCTGTGTGTCCCCAGGATGCTCACCCCCCACCCCCACCCTGCCACACCCCCACCCTGCCCCACACGGGCGGCATAAACCTGACCCTAGCCCCCCCGCCTGTCCTCATCCCCAGGTGCCTGAAGGCCCCTTGAGGGTTTTTGTCTAATAATGGGGGAAACTGAGGCCAGAGTGGGCAGGGGCTCCCGGGCAAGCTGCATGTTTTATGATGGTAACAACCACACTGCATGCCCTCCCTCGGGATCCCAGCGGGGGCTAATGGAGCATTAATTGTAATTAACTAATTATTCCTGCTGCCAACCAGCGGAGGAGGCGGCTGGGGGTGGGGGGTCCCCCAGTGACTCAGTCGTGTTTACAACACGGAAACCCATTTAAGAGCTTGTAAAGTTGCTATAAATGGCCCTTTGGCAACGGGAATAACGATTCCCTGTCTCCAGCTGCCCCTTGCCGCGTGGTCGGTTTGGGCTTCAGAGAGGCGGGTTCTGAGGTCCAACAGCGCCACCTGGAGGCCACATTGTAAAACGCTCTGCTGGGGCCACCAGCGAGGGCGCCGCTTCCGGGCCAGACCGCAGGGCCCAGGAGACCACGGACCCCACCCACCTCCCCCACTCACAATGAGGAAACGGAGGCCCAGGTGAGGACAGAAACTAGCCCTTTGCCACCCAGCTTCTAGGAAAATGTTCAGAGTCTAAACCTAAGCCCAAAATGGCAGCGGGAAGCGTCAGGATCCACGAGCTTGAACTCCGTGAAATGGGACAGTTTGGGAGAGACACTGAGAACCAGTTCCCCAGACGCACTCGGCGCCTTTCCCCTCCGTCCTCACCAGAGGCCTCACTCAGCCGCCATGGCCTGTGACCGCCCTCACCCTCCCCAGCCCTCCCCTCGTGCGCCCAGGGCACTAAGTCACCGGGTGGGGGGGCTCCAGCGGGCCCCACCGGCAGAGGGCCTAGGCGAGTGTCCACTCCACGACACACATTTGGTTTTCTAAGAGACTGACCCACAGAAGGGGACAACTGCACACAGGCAAGGCCAGCCAGTTCTGGAGCGAGACCGGGGCTCAGGTCCTGACTCCCCACGTGGCCTTGCCTGCATCGCTCCCGAGGACAAAGGCGCAATGGCTCCCAACGAGTAGGGGACGGTGGCCTAGGACCGGGGCTCACCCAGGTGGTCTCGTCTGAGTTCAAGGCTGTGAGACCCAGAGACCTAGTTAATGCACCCACTTATGGGGGTGCTGGAGACTGAGGCCCACGGGGGCTGTTGGGAGAGCCTGTGGCACAGCTGAGGCGGGGTCCCAGACAGGCTCTGCCACCTGGGCGCCCCTGTGCGTGGGATCGACCGGGGGCACTGGAGGTTCCGGCTGAGCCCTGAGGCTTGGGGGAACTGAGCTGGCCCAGAGAGTGTCGCCCACCCAAATGGCACAGCGGGCTGGGAGGACGAGGGGAGGCAGGGCAGACCCGGACGCCTGGGGCCACTCACCCACGGTCATGCCATCCATGTAGCGCTTGACGATGTCGAAGGAGTCCCGCAGGTTCCCTTCCGTGATGTCGAAGATGATGTCAGCATGGTTGGCGGGGTACGCCGGCGTGATGGCCCGGACAAAGATGATCTCTGCACCAGGGAAGCGCGGTGTTGGTGAGGGTGCAGGGGGGCCTCACCGACCCCACGCTGCGCCCTCGGGTTCCGAGCACCCAATGCGGGGAGCCGGAACTGAGAACCAGCTCCACCTGCCCCCTCCTCTCTGTCACTAAGCCCAGAGTCAGTTTACTGTGCACATGGGGAATAAACACTGCTCCTGAGTGGCACGTGAGCCCACCCACGAACAACAGTGACCCCACTCACGAGTAACGCGTGAACTCTACTCATAACACTGGAACCCCACTCAGGAGTAACTCGTGAGTGCTTAAGGTTCCTAAGCACCGGCATCTGAGCGCCGGGACCACTGAGCAGCCAGGGCTCTGTTGTCCGGGAAGATCGGGGGCTAAAACCCCTCAGGTCCCGCCGGAGCCCTGGATCCGGGAGACAGATTTGAGCCCCGCCTCCTGTCCCTCCGCTGCGGCGAACTCACCAATGAGAGCGCTTTGCTCTCTCAAAGCCAGTGCTGTCAGTGTTTGGCTTCTCTGCCCGTGGGGCAGCGAGCCCTCACTTGGAAACAGGACCCCCTGCATGGGGAAGTGGAAGGGCCCTGAGAGGTCGTAGGGCATAGCCTATCCCCCTTCTTACCAATGGGGAAACTGAGGCCTGGAGAGATTTTTTTTGGCTCTTTCGTGAGGTCACGAGCTAACCGGCAACAGGGCCAGCACTAAGTAGCTAGCGATTAGCTGTGAATGTTTGTGAAGCTGGAAGACAGGGAAGGCGGGTGCAGGAGGGGACAACGGGGAGAGGACAGTAGCCGCCAGGGAGCAGGCTGGCCCCTACGCACGGTGATGTGGGTGGGCCGGGCTGCTGGGTGGCCTTATCGGCCTCCCAGACCACCTGGCCTGGGAAGCAGGGCAGCTGCCCTGGGCTGGGGCACGAGGCCCCAACTCTCCCCTGGCTCCGCGCCATCTCAAGGGCGTCCTCTCTCTGGGCCTCAGTTTCCTCATCTGTAAAGCGAAGGAGGCAGCTGGCCGGTGGCCACTTCGGGCCCTTTCAGCACCAAAAGTCAAGGCCTGGACTTCCTGGGCCCCGGATACAAACAGGTGTCCCTAGCCACAGCCAGCTCCCTGCAAAACCAGCTTCGACCAACACCAGGAGAGGCCACAGGGCGGCCGTTCGCACTCTGGGGAGGATTTGCCTATGGTTGGGGGCAACCCGTCATTTTGCTTGAGACAAACACCACACCAGCTGGTGACCTTCTCCGACCCGGGTCCGTCCTGCCCTGCGGGGGGTCTGTGCCTCCTCAGGAGGAGGCAGTGGGTCGGAGGCCGGCCACACCCTCAGGGGCTTCTCCTGCCTTCGCCACCCCGCACAACCAGGCTTTATATCTGGCACATGCCCCTGTGCCACCGGCGGGACCTGCCACATGAAAATGCAGGGCGTGGTCATGCTGGTCCGCGGGCCCTTGCTCGTGCCTGCGTCCCAGAGATGGCCCTGAGCCCGACACACGGGAGGCTCAGCCTGCATTTGCTGAATGATGAACCACGGCCAGCTTCTCCGGGGACCAAGGATGAAGATTGCAGGGAAGCAGAGGGTGGCTGGGGACCACACCAGTGCCGGCATAGGGGCTGCACCCCCCAAAGCTAGGTGCCCAGTGCAGGACCCCAGTCGAATCCAAGGTTGGGCACCACTGGCACGCCGCCCCGGCCCCTCATGGTGGACGGTGTGGAGACACGGGTCTCCGGGATGGGCATAGGGACGCTGACCAGGCACTCCCAGGCTTCCTGCGCCCAGTCTACCCCTCCAACCCGTCTATGCCTGGGTGTCCAGGATGGTGGTGAATTCCTGTCAGGGTCACACTCACGTCTCGTGAAGCCTCAGGCGCTCCAGCCAGAAAAACCAGGCTTCGTGCCTCAGACGCCTGTGACTCCCCACTCACCTCCAGACCTTCCCAGAAACGTCCTGCTCTGCTAGGCACCCTCCTGTCTCCCTGCTCCCCCCTTCCACTAGATTGCCTCCTGTGGACCACTCAGGCCCCAGAGTAAAAGTCACTACCTCCTGGAGGCCCTCCCAGATTCCCCAGCGCTTGGCACAGAATCAGCATTTAATGGCTCTTTGCTGAATGACTGTTACCCATAAGAAACCCTGCACGGGGGGCCGGGAGTGGACCACATGGTGCTGTGCAGTCTGGGGACAGGAGGAGAGGCAGGGCGTGGGGCAGAGGGTAACATTTCAAGCCCCAAACCCACATCTTTTCCAGGAGTGGCTGCCTCGCAGACAGCCTCCCCAGACAATGGCCTGGCCTCCCCTCGAACCCCCGAGCCAGCGCCTGGCTGCGGGGGTCGCCACTCACCTTCCGGGCGGGTGAACTCTCGGAAGGTGGACAGCGAGACGACGGTGTGGGAGATGGTGTGCACCGGGTCCAGCATGCAGGTGACGTCGTTGGGGCGACAGGACTTGATGCAGCGGATGGTGTCTGTCTTGTCCTGGTGGGGCCTGAGAGGGACCAGAGCACAGGAGGAGGGTGAGAGTCGGACCCGGCACTCCCGCAGAGATGGGCCCCGGGAAGAGTGGCAGGCGGCCAGGCCCACGGATGGCTCCCTTGGAGAACCGGTGGTCTCCACAGCCCAGCTGCTCCGTGGGGCTGCCTCAGGGCCCCTCCCGCAAACTGGACCGAGACCCAAAGGCCAGAGACGCGCCCCAGTTTCCGCCTGCCTGGCCGTGGATAAGGGAGGCTTTGCTATTTGCCGAGTGTGCGAACTGAGCTCGTCTCTACACCGGCAGGCACGTGCTTTCACTCCCTCCCTCAGTGCGTCTGCCCAAGTGCCTCCTGGGCGTCCGGCACCGGCACACCGAGGGCCCTGCCTTCCTGGGGCCCTCTGTTGGGTGGGTCACATGGGTCGTGTACAAAGTGCCCAGCTCCGTGCTCGGCACAAAGCAGTCGAGTCTGCAGGGCCACGTGGCAGACACGGAGTGGGAAGAAAAGGTGCAGTTTGCTACAGGTCTGTATTCTGGGCCTCGTGCTAGACATACTTTAAATTCTTTTTATCATAAAACGAAGTACAAGTGCAAATTCTGCACAAAACAATGCTATCACTGAGGGAGTATTACAAGGCAGATGACTTTGTAATTACCCCTCAGGTCAAGGAAGAGCTTCACCAGGCACCTGAGGCCTCTTCCCAGGGCCCAGCCTGACCCCTCCGGCACCCTCTCCCAGCGGCCCCTGCCCCGAGCCTCCCAGCAATCACCTGCCTAGGTTTCTTCGTAGTTTCCATCACACAAGTGTGCCTCTCAAGGCACAATCGTTTAGACTCGTGTGTTACAATTTTTTTGTTATGGGTTTCCTCTCCGTCAGCATTTCCCACAATCTGTCTGCTAAGGAGCAAGCATTCGGGCTGTAGCGCTCCCTACGTCTGGCCTTGCTGCCGTGGCCCCCTGACCCGGGCACTGCCTGCCCACTGCAGCTGACCCAGACCCTGCCAGAGGCAGGCCCGGTCCCTTTGGCCAGGTGACAGCTGGCGGCAAGTCTTCCACCAGGGGGCCCGTGGTGTCCTTTCTGTGCTGTCAGAGCCGAGACCCACCGATTCATCAGGGACTGTAGAACGCTGATAGGCTGGCCCCACTGTTTCTGTTTCATTTATTGGCTGGAAAACTCCTGTAACAAGACGCTGCCCCTCCTACGTGATCTGGTTACCAGGGAGGATAGTTCATGGGGGAACAGCAGGATCAATGCTGGGCTCTTCCCTCCTATCCACCAGCTTTAAGGATAACGAGCTAGCTGTCCATCACCTCCCGGAAGTTACCAGTGATGACTTCAGCATCGGCAGGCACTCCAGGACTTAAACTCTCTGATGTATTTCCATCCACTGCATTCATTATCCTTTCCAGGTTATTTCGCCTCTTTGTTTCTGAAATGGTGTTTTGCCTCCATATGAAATTATTTCACCACTTCATCTCTCAGTTTGTTCCTAACTCTGACTACATTTTCTTCCGTTTTTGATCATTTTCCTAGTGCTTTCAGACCAGTCACAGCGTTCACGTCGCCTGCCAGCGTCTCTCGGGCATTCTCTCGTCACCCGGAGGCGCCCGCCCGCCCGCCTGCCTGTGCCTGTCTTCATCCTCTTTTCTGACAGTAACCGTGGAGGACACTTGGCCTCCGCAGTTTTTGGTTGAACGTTCTTATGTGAAACTAGTTTTCCTACAATTTTAGGAAGAGGCATGGTTCACAGTAGGGTTGTTTTTGTTTGTTTGTTTTTTGCTTGTTTCGTTTTTTAACTCAGCACAGCTCCCACGCCTGTCATTTTTGGCAGCTTGCTTCTGACATTCCTCTGTCACCCGGACTTCTGTCTCCATCATCCCTATTGTCCCTTTTCCACTCAGTTTCCTACTTCATTCCCAGCAATTTTTGCACAGGGTGAGACCGTGAGCTTCAGGGAACCCCTGGGGGCTCAGTTGCAAGAATTCCTGTGGGCTAGGTGGCCCTTTAACCCTTCCGTGAGCCCCTGAGCACACTGGCCATGGGAGCGGGGTGCAAAGGGACTCCCAGTGTCAACTGCTGTCCCCAAATTGGTCTGTTAGACTTTGTAGGGAATACTTGTGAACTATTTAGGGGTTCCCTACTCCTTTCTCCTGCATCCATGCCAGTTCCATGCAGGTGGGCACGAACTGTATTTTGGGGTTTGTGGGGTACCCTGTCATCTTGTTTAGTTGTGTTTTCCAGGGATTTAAACAATTCCTTATCTAGTTGTTCTGTGTATTTCGGTTGGGACCTGGAGAGCTTTGAACCCTCGGGGCTGTGTCCTCCCCTCTCCCAGAATCTCTGTGCTGGACGCTCGGCCCACCCTGTCCCATCCAGCTTCACAGCTCTCTCACCACGCTGCCTGCTTCTTTAGCTAATAAAATGCCCCGTTCTATCCGTGGAAACTGTAGACGGGGCTGGTACCCAGGCTTTCCGAGATGAAGCTAGAGGACAACCTGACCGGCACCGACTAGTCCCCGTAACCCCGCCTTCTTCACAGTACTTGAGGCGGCGTGAGTGGGGGGCTTCCAGGCACAGACCCCCAGGGCCAGGCTGCCTGGGCTTGAATCCCAGCGCCCCCGTGCCCCCAGTGCCAGCTGGGAGGCTTTGGGCGAGTGACTTAAGCTCCCTACGTGTCCACATCTTCATGGTGAGATGGGGTCGTACCCTTTCCCTGCAAGGCTGTTATGAGGGTTAGTTAAGCACTTGAGACAGTGCCTGGCACATGGTAAGCAGGAAGTGTTAGCTGTCACAGTTCTTATTATCATTGTCACACTGACAAGCAAGATTATGACCACGTCCCCTTGGGAGTCTGGCTGGGTACAGTGACCCGGTCAGAAGTGCACGGGTCTGGGAGGCAGAGGGGATGGCGGCTCTGCATGCCAATGACCTTGGGTGCATGCCAGCTCTCTGAACATTTATTCCACATTTGAATCAAGACCCAAATGAACGCTCAGGCACCGTCCAATGAGTGAAGAAGCCAACAGTGCTGACTGCCTACCGGGTACCAAACATGCCCTCGGGCGTAGTTTCAACGATCGATCCCCAAAATGACCCATGGGCGGGGCCCTAGCATGCACGTGGCATCCTGCTAGGAGCTAGGGACACAGTACTGAGTGAGACAGACTTCGTCGCTTTTGTGGAGTTTTCTGGATGGTGGGGAAGACGGAGAAGAAATGGCCATTAAGAGCCGTGATAATCACCACAAAGGAAGTAATAGGAGAGAGACTGACGGAAGAAATGTAAGCCCATGGAAGGCCTCTCTGAGGAAAGAACACTTCAGCTGAAGTTTAACCCGCACTCAGGCCGAGGGTGCAAAGCGTGAGCAAAGGGCCTGGGGCAGCAAAGAGCTTGTCAGTGCGGCCTGAGGGAAATGAGTGGGTGGGGACCACGCGAGGTAAGACTGGAGAGGCACACAGAGCTGCATTATGCGGGGCCTTGAAAGACACGCTGGGGACGTGTGACACTGGTTTGGCTGCGATCATGGTGGAGAGGGAGAGGGCCAGGTGGGTCAGAGCCCACATGGGGGGGGTCATGAGAGAGTGGGACAGTCAGAGCTGTGCAGTCCACAGACCGAGGTTTGAACACCAGCTGTGTGACCTTGGGCGAACCCCTCACCCTCTCTGAGTCTCTAGGAGGCCCTGCACCTGCCTCGAGGGGCTGGAGGCAGTGCAAGCGCAGGGCCGGACGCCCACCCCGGGGTCCCCGCGAGCAGAGCGTTCACCGCCTCCTCCCGGCTCGGGCGCATCCTCAGCGGACACGCCGACCTCCCTTCGGCCAGAGCTGCATCCCAGATGCCGCAACATCCAAGCGCTCAGCGTTTTCCACCACGAAGTCGGGCTTCTGGGGGATGAACGGGACAGCAAACTCACATCTCACACACACGCACGTGCATACACGCACACACACGCACACACGCACGCACACACTTCTCTGTTTTCCCCTCCACGAAAGGCTCAGCTCCGGACAGTGCAACGAAGAAACCAAGCTGGAGCCTGAAGCCTGGCTCTGCCACAAACAGGCCATGTGACCTTGGCCAGGCTCCTCCCACTCTCGGGGCCTCAGTTTTCACATTTGTAAAATGAGAGGAGATGGAGCTCGCTGCCCTCCAAGGGCCCTTCTCCGTCACCGCCTCGTCCTCTGGGCTCAAAGTGGAGGAGAGAGAACTCATCTGGCATGGTGCACGGAGCCCCGTTCTCCCCTCGCCTGCGCTCCCGGGAGATATGCACGGGGACTTCCATGGACGGACACGCCCGGGTGTGCACCCCTTACGGAAGACACCCCTCGGTCATCCCCTGGGGGCCCCGGGCAGTGGCAAGTGCTCAGTTCGCCCTGGACGAGAAGCAACGCAGAGACTTCCAACCGCACCCAATAAAACCAAGGCACGCGAGGCATGCGGGGTGGGATCGCCTGCTAAACTTTATTCAAATCCCAGCGAGGAGGGTTAGGAAAGCAACAAGAGAGAGAGCCTCAGGGCCCAAAGCGAGTGCTCAGAGATCTGCGGACACAAAGATGAAAAGCTTGGCCACAAAGGAGCTGACGGTGCCGTGGCGATAGAGGTCCATCTTGACGGTCAGGAGCAGGTCCCTGGGCTCGGGGACGGGCTTGGTGAGGGCCACCACGCCACTGTGGTGGCTCACCTTCCGAGTGGTGAAAAAGCCCTCCTCATTGCCGCTGGTGATGGCCAGCTGCATGCTGTCCCCGGGGACGGAACTGGAGGGGCCCATGCGGAAAACCACCGCGGGCACTTGGATGTTGGTGGGGAAAGAGAGGTGGTAGTAGGTTATTCTCAGAGGCAGCTTGTGGCACTCCTGATTCTCATGGCAGGGCAAGCGCTCACAGCGGCTGCAAGACAAGTGGACAGAGAGACAAGAAGAGGGTTAGGGCCCGTTCAGCAAGCAGAGAAACGACAGAGCGCGGGGAAGCGGGGGCTCGCTGTGCAGGGCCTCCCGCCGCCCCTCTGGCCGGTTCGGTCAATGGGAAGAGCGCCCCTCACTCACCTGTGGGAGGTGCCGTGGGCCTCGGGGCTGCTGGCTCGGGCACTAGCCTCTTCCAACACCCCGGGGGGCGCTGGGTGGCTGGGGCCAAGGGTCGTGCCCAGACTGAGGTGTGTCCCCTTCTCACCGGCAGAGCCCCACCCTGGGCACACCCTGCCCTCCGAGTGGCACCAGGCTCCTGGCCCTTCAGTGGGCAGGGCTCCACCGGGCCCTCGGAGGGGGGGGTGGTTGAAGAGATGACCCCAGACGTGGTCATCTTTGCCACCGGCATCCACAGCGGTTGCCCTTTATCAAGTGTTTGCCGGCTGTTCACCGCCACACACTCCCTGTGTGACCACTGCCACTGCGAGGGCGGTTGGGGCGCCACTTTTCAAATGAGGAAACTGAGGCTGGAAGAGGCAGTGCCTTCCCAAGGTCGCAGAGGGAGGAAGCCAGCTTGGTGCTCAGGGGTGAGGTCTGATCCCCGCTCCCCCTCACTAGGCCGTGTGCTCCAGGCCCAGCCCCTGTCTGTGTCCCCCGGGCCAGCCGGGGCTTGGAATGGAGGTGGGGACAGGAAGGAGGCAGGTTCAGCTCCCGACTTCCTGCGACAGGAGGGAGACAGCTCCCAACCTCCTGCGACAGGTTCTAACTTCCTGCAACAGAGCGGTGACAGCTCCCAACTTCCTATGACAGGAGGGGACAGGACCTAACTCCTCGGATGGGATGAGGCCGGGAGCCACCTCCTGCCGCCTGAACTTCAGGCCCTTTGCACAGGAGGACAGCGGCCCCAGGAAGCGAGTGGAGGCGCAGGGCCCCAGGACCCGGCAGCGCACGCCCCGGATGCTCCGCCTTCCTGACTGCGTTTGGGTGCTGCAGGCAGGAGCGTCTCCTGTCCCTGCCTTCCCCCATGTCTCCGTACCAGCCTTTAGGTTCTCGTGCCTCGCGCTGGCATTTATTGTGAGTATGGACTCCTTCTACGCCCTGTTCCCAGGCTCTTCATCGGGACGGACAGCAGCCCTTCCGTCCTGAGCTTCAGAAGCACAGCCCGCGGCTCCATGGCACTGCCGGTCCATGAGGACCGGGAACAGTGAAGGGGGTCACGCATGGGGGGGGCCCAGAGGCAGAGGGGAGAAGTTGGGGAAAGGATGGGCCTGGGTGCTGCTGAGGGGCAGCCCAACCCCAGAGACACCTAAGTCCAGGCCAGCTGGGAGTGCTCCAGGTGACGTGGGGGGCCCTGGGGGACACTGCTGGGCATCGCACTGGTCTACCGGGCTTTGACCCCCACCAGCTCCCCCCGCTGTCCCACGCCAGTCTCCTCATTCTACTGACGGGAAGACTGGAGCCCGGCGAGCCCACGACTCCACGGTCTGTAGTCCGTGGCAGAGGCAGAGTGGGCCCGTCTCACTTCAAAGCCTTTACACACTCACGCACACGCGTGCACACTCACACCCTCTTCAGAAAGCCACCGGTGGACCTGGCCAGCAGGTGGCGCTGGAGTCTCCTTTATGTGAGCTGAGCTTCCCACTTGGGTGCAGCAGCCCATCCCCGGTCCAAGTACAGGGTTTTGACGTGGAACATTAACCCAGCGTGTGTGGAAGGCGGGGAACGTGAAGCGTGCGTGATGCTGCGGTGTAGCTCCCGCTGCCACCGCACACCGGACAGCCGAGCACTCCTTCCTCCCCTCCCCAGTGGTCTCCACTCCCAGCCCAGAGCCAGCACCCGAGCGCCCGAGCCCTCCTCACAGTAGGCGTCTCGGGGCCTGCTCCCCGGAGGCCACCAGCTCCCCAAGGGCGTGGCCGTGGCTCTTCGGTTTCATCTCTAGCACCCAGCACGGGCTCGACACCTACTGTGTGTCTAGCACACGGGCGCCCACCAACACAGCCCCGGTCGGTTCCCAGGTGCATTGTCCTACCTGCTGTGCCCCAGACTTGCTGAAGCACCCCAGGAAACCTAACCACTGTTGCTGGCCAACCTCCTGTCAGACTGGGGACGGCACAGAAGTCTTTGGCAGCCGGTGTCTCTACACTGAGGAGGGCCTGTCGTCACCACACCTCCCACGGAGCGCAGGAGAGCCAGGCCCCTGGGGCCCCGTGCCTTGGTTTCCGTCTCATCACGCACACGAGAAAGACGTGCACCAATTTTTCACTTCGCCAAACTGAATCACAAGACCCCAGGCCCCATGAAAATGCAGTTTGGAAAGCCACCACGTACCAGACCAAAAAGGTCCTTGAGGCCCTGTCCCTCCTCCTGGGACACATGGCCATTCTGGCCACTCCCAGGCTGTCTGATGCCCACAGCTGTCCCTGACTTCCACACGCTTGTCATTTTGGAGACAAGCCCCAAGAATGACCAGGGCAGGGCCTCACCCCTCGTGCACAGCAAGTACACCCTCAGGCCAGGAGCTGTGCAAACCAAGGCTGCCCAACCCGGGCCTGGCTTCCAAGACCGCAAGTCTCAGGGGGCAGATAAAGAGAATGTTTCCAGTCCCCTCCCAGCCCCTGGGGCATTTTGAACATGCCTCCTGTGGGCAGGAGGGAACTGTGTGGTTATCCTAACAGCCTGCTTGGTCCGCCGAGCCCAGCCCTGCGGTCTGTGGCCCAGCCTGTTGGTCGTGCTCCAGTTACTGCCCCTCGGTCGCCAGGGACACTGTGCAGAAGGAGACTGCAGAGAGGGGGCAGCTGAGGCACAGAGCGAGCGAGAGAGTCTCCGGTTTTGCCTGCCAAGGTCCCCTGAGCGAGCGCTCTCGTGGAATGCTGAGCACGGTACATGCTGGCCACTGTCCTTTCTCATACAGCTCGTTTAGATTTTACAAATGGCTTTCTCAAGGTCATATAATAAAGTCTTTAAGAGGCTTTTTGAGCCCTGGCTGATGTGGCTCAGTGGATTCGGTGCCAGCCTGGGGCCGAAGGGTCGCCAGTTCGATTCCCAGTCAGGGCACATGCCTGGGTTTCGGCCAGGTCTCCGGCTGGGGGTGCGCGAGAGGCAACTGATTGATCGATGTTCCTCTCCCTCTCTTTCTCCCTCCCTTCCCCTCTCTCTAAAAATAAACAAAATCTAAAAAAATTATGAAAAGGGTCTTTTAAAAAATGTTAGAAAGAGGCTTGTTGAGGAGGAAGAAAATTAGCTGTAAAATAGAAAATTCCACTGATGTGACTTGCTGGTGACTTGTCACCGTGCTCACGACTGAGGTATCGGCGCTCCTGCGGTCCCAGAGGAAGTCCCCCGACTGGGGTGCAGCAGCCGGGATGGGGCCCCCATTGTTCCTCGATTCAGGATTCCAGGCCTAGGCCATGATTTGTCAAGAGGGACCAGGAATGCAAAACACTGTCACCAGACAGTCCCCGTGAGCAGCAGTGAGGGCAGCCCTGTGAGCACGCAGCCCTGCAGGAGCCACGCCTGTGTCCCCAGGGAGGGCCAAGGGACTCGGCAGTCACACAGTCAGCTTGCAGAGGAAGAGCATGGAGAGGCCCGAAGGAACCTGCCCCTTCTGACGGGCTGTGTCCTGAGGAAGATGGTGGGGGGCTTCTCCCCTCCTCACCACCGCTGTTTCCTGGACGCCGGCGCTGGGCTGGGCGCCTGGACCTCGTCTCTGTGCATCCTCAGGCCTCGCCAAGCAGGTGTGACAGGGCCCCTGGGGGCCCAGTGGGCTGACTCAAGGCCACGGCCCTGAGGAGCAGGAGAGCCACAGTGCTGGCAGTGAACTGTGCCTTGGAGTGCCCACGCAGGCCCCACAGCAGGTGAACCCAGAGTGAGCTTTATGGAGCGGGCTCTGCCCCCACTCCCTGTACAACTGAGGACACAGAGGCTCTGAGATGCTCATGGGACCTGCTTCTGGTCAAGGTCAAGGGACCTGGAATGGACTGAGCTGAAGGCAAACCCACGTGGCCCTGACTCCTAAGCCAGGATCTTTCTAGAATGCCTCAGCATCCTCATGAGATGACAGGAGCCTTGCTGGGCCCTCCTCAGGGGAGGACCCTCTCTTAACTCCCAGCTCCTCCCATCCTCCCCTTTGACCACTGGGTGGCGCTGGTGAGCAGGAGTGGGAGTTAATGTAGCTGCCACCTGCAGGATGGGTGGGCCAGCTGGAGCCTCAGGCCCCAACTCTGGCCTTTACTGTGGGTGAGGGCCCGTTCCCTGCCCTTGCTCGTGAAGAATAACCAGCCACTTCTTTATTAGCCCAGGGAACAGGCTGACGAAGCCATGAAATGGGGACAGATCAGGCCTTGGAGGGTCCAGCCCTCACGGAGCACTGTGCTGTTCCCTGATGAACGCCCCATTTCGTTGCTGGGACTCCTTAGGTGTCAGCTTCATGTGCATCCGCACCCCTCTGTGGCCTCCCCCTGCACCCCCTCTCTGCCTGACTCAGTGCCTCCTTCTCGATTTGTTCAAGCATCGCCTGCTGCAGGCACCCCTGCCACCCTCCAGCCATGTGGGAGTCCCGCTTGGTCTCAGCACCCCTGTCCTCTGTGGCCATTGCTGGATTTGCAATGCTCTTGGTGGGCAGTGGCTGGGGGCCTGGAGGGCCTACTGTGTGTCTGCCCGGGTGCCTGCATGCAATAAGCCTGCGGACAACATTCCCCAAACAAGCCAGTGAGTCTCCCCAGCCCTGAGGGTGGCAAAGGCTTACACAGCACACAGCACCACGGGGGGAGTAGGTGGTCTGCGGATCTCAGCACAACCTCAGCGTACAACTGATGACCGGCCCAGCCACTGGCAAGGGAGGTGTGAAGACCCCGAACGGTGCAGCCCCCCCCTTTTGTTTTTGTGGCTCTGTGTAAGGTAGAGGGTGGCAGCAAACAGCAGGGTGGACAGAGCTATGAGAGCAAGGGAACTTGCAACGACCAACAGCAGCACAGCCAAAATTAAGGACACGGCTCTTTCTTAACCACTCAGAGGAGCACCCTGCCTGCCCATGGGGCCACTGAGTAACCACAGCCTCTTTGGAATGCTGTTCACTCGCAAACCCAGTTCTGGGGCAACGTCTTCCCAACCAGAGCCCAGAGCGAGAGGATGGGTTTCCAAGCAGACAAAGCACACGCTGAGGGAACAGGAGAAGGTGGCGAGGCTGCAGGGGGAGTGAGCCCCGAGGCTGGGAAGAGCTCAGAGGGCTGCCAGGAGATCGGGCTGTGTGAGTGTCGGCTGAGACCTGCTCCGGGTTTCGACAAGCTGGAGGCCAGGCCAGAGCCAGGAGCCAGGGCCCTGGGGCTGAGCAAGGGGACACTGGGGCCTGGTGTACCATCCACAAAGACGCTGACCCTCTGGGGGGAAGGGAAGGTCAAGGGCACGAGGCCAAGTTACACAGTCAGCCTGGCTGCGTGCTGGCTTTGAGCCATTTCCGGGGACGGGGCAGGAGTCGGGCAGCCACGTTCCTGAGACTGTCTGCCGCTGTGGAGCTTGCCCCGAAATGACTGCCCGTGGCACTCACTGAGACCCTCCCAGTGACATCAGGGGTGGGGTGGTCTGCAGTGGCCTGAGGAAGGGGCACCCCTGACACCCCAGCAGCCCTCCAGTGGCCTGGGAAGGAGCAAGCTTGCACCAAGTACGGACACACAGCTTCAAACTGAGGGCGCAGAATCTTCCATGTGGTTCCCACAGGCACCAGGCCAGACATGGCTTTCAGACCTGGCTTTCAGATGGCTTCCCCTGATGAGGATGCCCCAGCAAGTCACGTGGGCCTGCTTGGAGTCGTCACTCCCTTCATCTGATTCAGAGCGTCCCGACACTTGTGTCTCACAGACGAGGACACTGAGGCCCGGAGAGCTGCCCCCTGCCCACATTTCACATGGGAAACCAGAGGTTGGGGCTCAGCCCAGGTGCACGCGCAGCCCGCTCAGATCGCGGCCCGCCAGCCTCCAGGTCACTGGAGGTCATGACCTTGGTTTCTGGACCAGTCTCACTGGCAACCAGGGGCCCTCGAATGTTTGAGTTTCCCAAGACCGCTGCGGGAGGGCACAGCTCATGAACCCCCTGCCCAGGCTGGGAGCTGGACGCCCAGGAGGCCGACGCAGACAGACAACCGCGGGCTGAGGGACTTACGTGTCTGCGGAGCGGCGGTAATTCTCCGGACACTCGAAGGCCAGGCAGCGGAAGCTGCCCTGGATGTTGAAGCAGGTCTCGTTGATGGAGCAGTTGTGTGTGCCAGTCACACACTCGTCGATGTCTGCAAGAGGCCCCAAAGCAAGACAGTGAAGGCCTGAGCAGGCCCCGCCCCTAGATGGGGGTGCTCGGGCCTCCCACCAGCCAGGGTTGGGGTGGGGTCGGGCCATCCTCGCCCCCCGCCGGCCGCTCTCTGGAGCAGTGTGTGCCAGCTCCTTCCCTCACAGGCCGTTTATATCCATAAAGCGTTTACTTATTACCCACAGTCCCGGAATGAGCGTAACAATGATCACAGCTAACACTCTGATGACCCTGGAAAGGCCTCACAGAGTTTTTAAAATTCTCTTAAGAATTTGCTGAGGCAAGGACTGTTATCCTCACTCGGAGCAGCTGGCTTACAGTCAGACACCATGTGAGTGGCGGGGCGGAGCTGTGAACCCAGCTGGGCTGGCGCCGGGACCCCTGTTCAAACCAGCCAGCCCCTCTCCCCACTCTGGGGCTCACCGCCCTCACTGCACGGGACTCACAGCACCCCAGGAAGGAGAGAGCAGGAGCCCTGAGCCCCAAGTTACAGATGAGGGCACCAGGGCCTGCTGGGATTCCACGCTGTGCCCAGTGTCCAGAGTCAGTGATGTCTGGGCTGGACCCTGGACAGGAGGGGCCGTGCCCCTTCCCGGAACTCTCTGGAGCAGCCAGGTGGTGGGGCCCAGGGGACGTCACCAAGCCAGGAGGCATCTCCCAAGGGGCAGAATGCCTGGCCTCAGTGGCAAGATCGCACTCGTAATCGCCCACTGCGTCAGAAATGCGGAAACAGCATCTCCCACCCAGAGCTCTGGGCCCACTGAACGGGCCCTCCCAGGAAATGCCGCAGCTGCTGCCTCAGGTCAAAGTCACCTTCATCAAGACCAGAGATGACACCTGTAGAACCTGGGTCCTCAGGGCCTCTGGGTTGCCAGCCCCGTGGTTGGGGCGGGGGCGGGGGCGGGGGGTGCTCCAAAGGAAGGGGCCAGACAGACCCAGCCTCTATGATTCAGCTTCTGGGACCGTTTCTGAAAGTGAGGCCACGTCTCTGTTCCAAGTCATCCACTCACAAATATCTACTCAGCCCCTACAGCGTGTTCGATATGGGAGCTGAGTGGCCCCCCTCATTGAGCCCGTGCTGGAGCAGACCCCCAGCCCCAGTGGGACCCTCACAGCCCTAGAGACTCTGGAGTTGTCACATACGCAGACCACGTCCTCCCCTCACCTGGGTAGGGATCAGCACCTCAGCCTCCATCATCTCATCACTGTTTGCCCTCAACCCCTGGCAATGTCAGGCCCGCAGCAAGGGTTTGTTGAATGACTGAATGAAAATGGAGCACACAGCACTATGCCGTGGAATGGGGTCCTTGGGCGTGGACTTCCCATTTTGTCCCTGGAGGGCATCTTCCTAGAGGCTGTCAGCCCCCGTTCCAGCCCCTTTGGGGCTGCCCAGAGCAGGGCTTGAGGGCTTAGTACCCTCTGAGGACAGGTGTGCTGGGGATGGGGGGCCCCAGGACATACCTCAGATGGAGAGGGAGAGGCCCCCCTTCCCCTTACAAGTGCACCCCGCCTGTGGTGTGGCCCCGGGTTGGGGAAGTGTATCCCCTTGCAGGGGGCTGCCTGGCCTCAGTCCCCGACACTGCAGAGCCCCGAGCGCGGCCACGTGACCCAGGGAGCCCCGCACACTGACCTTGGCAGTTGCGGCCGTTGGGGGCCAGCCTGTACCCCGATGAGGGGCAGCTGCACTGGAAGCTTCCGGGGATGTTGACGCAGCGGTAGGAGCAGATGTGGCCCCCGGTGGGCAGGGCGCACTCGTCGATGTCTGCAAGGGCAAAGCTGCCCTCAGCATCCCGTGGGCCCCGGGCTCGGCCACATTTCCCCAGTGGCCGGGCTGGGGCCTGGGACGGCCACCACATGGGGCTGGCTGGACACAGGAGCCCCCACGTGCTGGGGCTGTGGCGGCCTCAGAGAGCATCACATCCGAAGGGGAAACTGGGGCCCAGAGAGGGAGGGGCCTAGGCCCGGGCCACACGCATAGCAAGTTCATGGTGTGAAGTGTGCGTATGCGTGGGGAAGGGGGCGGGATGGGGAGCTGAGCGGAGGGGACAGGCCAAGGGCTCGAACGCCACCCAGGCCGGGTGCCCTGCAGGCGGCCAGTGTGTCCTGATGCTGATCACCGTGAAGGTGCCGCTAGAAACAGCCCTCCGACGGGCAGGGCGACGGCCCTAACAGTCGCTCTTTAAGCGCCTCGAGGTGCCGGACACTGTAGGAAGCGCTTCTGACTCGTCCCCCCCCCCCCCCCCCCCGTTGTGCCCTCTGACAGCCTCTCCCAATCCTCGGGAGAGTCCGGGGTGAACCCCCATGCTACAGAGGGGGAGGGCCGGGCCGGTAAGGGGCTCTCAAAAGGCAGGGTGTGGGTGGTCCCTGAGCCCACTCCTCGCCCCTGGGTCACACAGCGCCTCGGATTCCTGCATTCCTGCTCGGGGGCGGAGCGCACACAGCCACCACCGCCATTACACGCAGATTAAAGAAAGACGTGGCGAGGGGCTTCGCTCCTCTCCAAACCTCACTCTCGGTGGCGGGTGAAGGGTACTCAGAGGAGTCTCAGTTGGAGTTACAAGCAAACCACTGCCAGCCTGAAAGGGCGCCCGTAGGAGGGGCCGCAGGGAGCGGCGCCCGCACCTTCGCAGGTGACGCCGTCCACGTCGCTGAGCTGGTAGCCGCGGCGGCAGTAGCACTGGTAGGAGCCGTAGACGTTGGCGCACTCCTGGCTGCAGGGGCTGCTGCTGCACTCATTCACGTCTGGAAGAGAGCGTCCGGGCGCCGCTCAGAGCCCTGGCCCACGTCCCCGCTGGAGCCGGGAGCGCAGGACCTCCGGGGGCTAACATGTAGGGAGAGGCGGAGGGCCCCAAGTGTGGGGTGTCGCCCGAGAGAAAGAGGTGCCTCCTGCAGCCCCGCACGGCTGATGGACCCGGATTCTCCGTCCCCACCACTCCTGCTGCTGTGAGCTGCACCGGCTCCCGCCAGGACCACAGCAGGGGCCTCTGCCTAGACTCGGCCCCTTCCAAGCGGGTGCCACCTGGGCACCAGAGCCTTTCCAGTTCCCAGAGGGAAATCCGATCGCACCCTCCCTGCTTCACCCCTGCACGGGGGGGGGGGGGCCCTGTCACCCTGCCCACACCCAGTGGCCCGATTCTCAGGACTCACCGGGCCGCTCAGCAGCCCTGGCCTCTTGTCCGTCTCTTCCCTTTGCTTAGAGCAGGGAGCAGCCTACAACTGGCCCCCCACTTGTTTTTATAAATAAAGTTTTATTGGCACACAGCCACACTCATTCATTTATCGCCGTCTAAGGCTGCTCTTACCCTACAATGGCGGAGGCAAGCATTCCAACACACTGCGGCTGGCAAAGCCTAAAATGTTTACTATGTGGCCTTTAGGGAAAAAAGTGTGCCAGCCTCTGCCCAGAAGTCTCTTTTCACACTTACTGCTAATTCTTAGCAGGGAGGGGTGAGCTGCTGAGAATGTCCATTAGCCTCTCTCCTCTGCAGCCCCCACACACCGGGCCTGGCTGCACCCGCTCACCCCTGCCCGCCCGGTGCAGTCCTTGTCACACCCTAAGACACTCCCTGGAGTCCAGAACCATGTTCTTCCCACACGGCTTTGGGCGGGGGGCGGGGAGGGTGCTTTGTAAATGCTTAGCAGAGTAATGTGGCAAGGCTGGCCGGGCCCTGGTTTTGTGTCCACAGTATCGCCCGCCAACACAGATAGGGACGCCTGCTTTTCGGTTATTTAGGGTGGCCAGGGTCAGCATGAGCCATGACCGAGAATGACAGTGACACCAGCTGTCTCCTGTTGCCAGCACTCCGCCTACACTGGGCGTGACGACTTCCACCTGCTTCCTCTTGTCTCACCCCCGTGACCCCTACGAGGGCGTCCGAACAGCCCCACTGCTGAGGTGAGAACAGACGCCTAGAAGCGCCGGGAGACTCCTCAAGGCCGTGAAAGCGGCAGGGCAGAGCTGGATCTGTGCATCTGCTCCCTTGCCAGTATGCGTGCGTTTGGTCTGGTTTGTGGGGCCAAGTCGCAGAATCTTGGGGGAAGCCCCGGCCCCGGGAGCACGTTGCACGGTCCCTCCTCCCGTTTGGGATTTGGGGACAGCTGCGCACACCCCGGCAGCTCGGACCGTTGTGATCGGTCCCCTAGTCTGAGCCCGGCCCCACCATGTGGTACAGACCAGGGCTCGACGGGCAACATGGGGGGTCGCCAGGGGCTGTCCAAGGACTCGGTTTCTGCTGACAGCAGAGCCTGATCCCCACAGATGTGACATCTGCTGAGCACCGACATGTGCCAAACCCCGTGTCAAACACCCCGAAGACCTCCTCTCGGTCCATCCCACCCACGGAAGTCGGTGTCATCTGAGAACCCAAGACTGTCCGCACCCATGCGTCTGTCCGGGCCCCACCCCACACTCTCAGAGACCCGAGCAGCTAGGGAGGCTTCTGCTGGCTAACACGGGGTCCCTAGGACGACAAGCCCAGGCCCCTTTAAAACAGCTGTCTGGTGCATTCGACAACGCCAACGAACTCACCGCACATCCCAGCCAGCCCGACCCAGGCCCTCACTTCCCTTTCTCCTAGGAGCATTGCATTTAGACACCACGCCAGTGGGAGCCCTTTCTCTGCCCCTTTGAGCTGTACCTTCTACGACCCAGGAAAGTCTTTCTCAAGGGGGGAGCTGTGCACCTGAAGTGTACGTCCCCCCCCGTGTGTGTGTGTGGGGGGGCAGCCAGCTAGCAGAGAAGCCGGCCTGATCGCACGGCCCTCCCTCCGAGCTTTCCCTGAGCACGCCCCAGCATGTAAAAAGCACCCCCCACTTCTGTTTTGGTGGAGCCGAGGCCAGTGGGCAGCGAGGACTCTCCCACACTGAGTGTCGTCTAAATAACATCTGCCCAGCCTTGGTTTCTCCTTCCCATGTCAACCCCAGGGCCCCCATGAGG
This sequence comes from Tonatia bakeri, assembly GCA_004024845.1. Taxonomy (NCBI): domain Eukaryota; kingdom Metazoa; phylum Chordata; class Mammalia; order Chiroptera; family Phyllostomidae; genus Tonatia; species Tonatia bakeri. Next base: position 33,601 of record PVIA01006832.1, read on the forward strand.
CGACCAAGGTCACATGAACGAGTGGCCAGCTCGGAGCCTCTGGACCCCATATTCCTGGCGTCTCAGCCACATGCTGACCCCACGTCTGCGGGCCAGTGTGGTCAGCCCCTCTGGGGTGCAGGAGAACGGGGGCGGTCACTTCTGACGGGCAGGCAGCCCTGTGCAGGCACTTGCCGCCGCCATGTCACTTAACATGAGCTCAGGAAACAAACATGGGTCGGTCCCAAAGGGCCCCTCACCTTCGCAGGACCGGCCGTCGGCCGCCAGCCGGAAGCCCACGGAGCAGCTGCAGTGGAAGGAGCCCAGTGTGTTCTCGCACTTGTGGCCACACAGGCGCCCGGGGTAACGCCGGCACTCGTTGATGTCTGCAAGGCAGTGGTGGCAGCTCAGCCGCCATGACCCCCCCCCACACCCCCGACCCTGGCAGCACCACACGCCACCTCCCCCGACCCCCACGTCCTTCAGCCTCACTTCTCAGAGGACAGAGGCAAAGAGACTTGTCCCCAAAACCGGGCAAGTCAGCAGGAAGCCAGGGCCCCACTGGGCGCACCTCTGCTCCTCCCACGGGGACGTCTTGGTGTGCGCCCTCCCCGGGGCTCTCTGCTCCAGATCCCCGAGGGAGAGTCTACCCTGGTTTGGGGACGGCAGGCACCGGCCAGCAGGGTCTGTCCCTGCTCCTGGTGGCCGGACTGCCAAGCTGTCCCTGGTTCTCCCTGCCCTGGGCTACACACACAGCTCGGGACCCTGAGGCCCTGCAGGCTGGTGGAGAATCTCTGGGAAACCACGAATCTCTGGGGCTCTTGCAGAGGGGGCTGGGGCCTCACAAACACGCGGTGGTGTGAGGTGATGCCGAGCGCCCACTGTACAGGCAGGAGAACAGCCCCCGCCCGGGAGGGCAGCTGGGGTGTCGGCACTGGACCGGGTCTCCGGCCTCGGGGACTTGCTCTGCGGCCGCCTGCACCCGGTGTTCCGAGGTGAGGAACAGACCATGTTCACTCCGGGAGACGACAGGCTGGGTGTCCTGGTGCCACCTGGCTAGGCCCCCCGAAGCCTGTGGGGACACCCACATACCCACACACGTCCTGCTGACGCCGTCGAAATAGTAACCAGACTTGCACTGGCAGCGGAAACTCCCAGGGGTGTTCACGCAGTGGTGCCCCGAGCCGCAGGGCTCCGAGGGCGGCCAGCACTCGTCCACGTCTGTCGGGAGAGAGGGTACACGGAAAAGCCTTTAGTGTGCGGGCTTTCCCGAGACAGTCGGAAAGGAAGCACCAAACTGAGCGAAATGTATGTGACAAAGTAGCATCGTTGACGCTTCGACACGACCTCACAGAGCACCCACTGCGTGTGGGGCCCGCGCTGGGGAGATGGTCGGCCCCCACCCGCAGGGGACTCCTGCTCTGGCCGGCCAGCAGTGACCTTAGTGAAGGCAGGAAGTGCCCAGTGACTGGGGGAGACACTGAGAGCGTGCTCTGGGGGTGACCGGGAAGAAGAACCCTGGGGGCTGGCAGGAACTGGGGCCTGGATCTCAGGGCAGGAAGGAGCAGGCAGGCACGGGGAACCACACAAGAGCGGGGGCCCAGCTTGTCTGGGGAGCAGCAAGACCTGTGTCATCTGGATTATACAGTTTGCGCTCAGGGTGGCTGAGCTGTAAGCAGGGGCGTCTGTCCTCTGTCTGTCACCCACGGGGACCGTGTTCATGGAGGGGCAAGACTGCTTTCGGCTCAGGGTGACCAGATGGAGGGAAAGGGACAAGGCCGGAGGCAGAGGGTGGGCTGGCATTCTACTGCCGTTGCCCCCGGCAGCGGACCAGAAAGGCCGACGCCTGGAAACCGGGGTGGAGCAGACGGATGCACAGGTGGAGAGGGCCCGCCTTTGGGGACCTGGTCTCTGCTCCGCAGAAGGAAGGGTTGTGCTGAGAGCAGAGCCAAGCCCGTTCCGACTGGTCTCCTTGTCCAATACGCACCCACGCAGTGGGTCCCGTCCTCGTTGAGGTGGTAGCCACGGCCACAGTTGGGCACGCTCTTCTGGCACGTGTAGGAGCCCTCCGTGTTAATGCACGTGTGTCCGATGGGACACGCGGCACTCAGGCTCAAACACTCATTGATATCTGCGGGGGAGAGACACGGAACCGTGCGGTCAGACACGGGGCGCGGCCGGACCTGCGCCAGCCGGAGCGCCCCTGGAGCCCCGCGCCCCCCGCTTCGCGCCCCCCGAACAGAGGCCCCACAGAGCCTCGCCCGGCCCGGGCCGCACGCCGGCAGATCCCGCGTCCTTACACCCATGGTCCCTGCCTGGCCAGCCGTCTCCCTCCTCTGCCTGGGAAACACGCCCCTTTTATTTGTTTGTTGTGGGTTTGTTTACAGTCCTCACCTGGAGAGACGTTTACTGACTTGAGAGAGAAACACCAATTGGCTGCCTCCCGGAAGTGCCCTGACCAGGAATCGAACCCACAACCCTCTGGTATATGGGCGACGCTCTGACTAACCAAGCCGCCTGGCCAGGGTGACATGTCTCTTTTCACGCCCAGCTGAGGGCCACGACCTTGACACCTCCTGTCCTGCCTCGGAGCCTCGCCGACTCGAGGGCCGGGCGGGAAGGGGTCTCCCTCCTTGACTGGACCCGCAGCCCACACAGGGACCCTGGGGCACCCCGCTGCGGTGACCCAAACCAGCGAGCGTGGCCCAGTGACTGAACGAGGAGTGCTAGGTTTCACGTCTGTCCACTCCTCACACTCAAATCGGTGCCAGACCGCACACACTGGACTTCTTACTGAGGTGTCTTCTGAAAGGACACACGTTTTTAAGAGTCATCTGTTCAGACAGCCACTTACAAACCACCAGTGGGGACAAAGAGAAGAGAGGGACACTCCAGGACCCCTGAGCTGAAGGCCAAGAGGGGTCGGCTGTGCTGCACCCCCCGCACGCCCAGCCCCCCGCAGACAGAGGGGCCCGGCTCCCTCTGCCCACCCCAGGGAACGCCCAGAGCAGCCGGCACTTCCCAGTGTACAGGAGCCCCGTGTCCACCCCGTCCTGGACTAGCAAGGCCGGCCTGCAGGCGGGCGGGCCGGCGTGAGATCCATAAATAGGAAACTGCCCAGCTCCAGGCTGGAGCCCGGGTCTCCTGCCCCCACCCTGCTTTTGTAAACCAAGTTTACTGGAGCATATAGCACAGTCTCTCAGGCATCCTGTGAGGCGGCTTTCTCAGGGCAGAGACCCTCGGGCAGAGACCCCGGGGAAGGCAAAGCTGATCATCACCATCTAGCCCCTCAGTTTCCAGGAAAAGCTCCTGGCTTCTGCCTGCCGTCCAGGATAAACTTGGGCTGGGCAACGATCCCGCTCCCTCCCCTCTGAGCCTTGCACATGCCAGTAAGACCTGCCGTTCCCCAAGTCTGTACTCCAGAGAGGGGGGCCCCCAGACTGTGAGCCCACGCCTGAGTTGTGGGTTCAGTTCCCGGTTGGGGCTTGTGCGACAGGCAACCAATCAATGTCTCTCTCACACGTGGGTGTTTCTCTCCCTCCCTTCCCTTCTCTCTAAAAATAGACAAATACACTCTTTTTAAAAATAAAATACAGTGATGTCCCAGTGCACTGTTAAGTGGGCGAGGGGCGGGGGCGGGGAGCAGGCAGCACAACGTCTGCTCCTCTTTCACGAAACCGAAGTCTCGAGGAAGCAGGAGCTGGGGGAACACGGAGGCCACTGAGCAGAGAAGTTCTTCCTTTTGTGCTCAGGTTTTGTCTGCTTTTCGGTAAATAAAAATGTATGTAACATTTGAACTTGGTGGCAAGGATCACGTGCCCACGGAGAGAGACCCCGCCCGGGGCTGCGATGAGACCGCCCCCGAGCGCTGACTGACCCGCCACAGGGTAACCCGGTGCGGGCGGGCTGTACCTCAGCCCGCCTCCTGGGCCCTGGGCTCCTGCGAGGCTGTGCCCTACTCCCCGGGCCCTCCCCCACGTGGGGGCGGTCACTGGGTGGACTGTCCCTTCCCACTGCTCTGTGCATGCCCTTGGACAGGGCTGTGCCCTGCCCCACAGAGGGAAAACCAGGGCTAAGCTGAGCCTTGCAAATGCCCCCGTTTTATAGAGATCGGCCTGGTTTTGCCATGAGTCAGGGTTTCCATCCCCAGCAATGCCAGCCTCCTCCGGAGCCCCCTGCCAGCCTGCAGCAGGCCCAGGTGGGACCCCCTCCCTGCCAAGCCCTGGAGAGGTGGGGCCTCCTGCTTATGACCACTGTCCCCTCAGTGACGACCCCTCAGTGACGCCGTAGGGCTGGCACGGGGCCAACCACAGGCCCTGAGGCCCCCACAGCTTAGCCGCCTGCCCCAGAGCGAGAAAGGGGAGCTTTGGGAACCAAGACAGGTGGGTTCAGGGGTGGCCCCTGCCCCAAGGGCATCTGTCCTATCCGTCTAAAAATGCCTCGGGCAGTTACGTGAGGGTTTTTACCACTTTTACCCCTTTAAGTGCACCGATGCGTGGCATTGAGTACAACACCGTTGTGTGACTGCCACCCCCACCGTCCAAGGAACTTTTCATTTTCTCCCCAGAAACTCTGTGCCCTTGAACCCTGACACTGCATCCCGCCTGGCCCCCTTCCCCGTTAACTACCATCCTACGCTGTGTCGACGCATTGGACTACTAATACAGAAACCTGGTGAAAACAATTTTTATATGCCCGACACTTCACAGGCCCCTGTGTGGGCCTGGCCTCGAACCAGACGTCAGGATGCTTCCCGTTCTACAGGGAAGGAAGCTGAGGTTCGGAGGAAGCAATTCACCTTAGGCCCCTTGGTTCGAAACCAGGTGTCTGACTCCGGCACTCAAGTTCCTCGGTCTAAACCGGGGCTTGCCAAACTCAGATAGAGCCCTGGGGCCCAGGCCAGCCTGCCGGTGGTTTTTGTCAATAAAGTTTTATTGGGACACAGCCCTGTCCATGTGTTGACATATCTGTGGATGCTTTCCAGCCCACACAGCAGAGCTGAGCAGCTAGAGCGGCGCCCTCCAGCCCGCAGTGCCTGACGTGTGTGTTGGCCCTTCACAGAAAAAGCTGGCCGACCTCTGTCCCAGACACGAGTCCCCCTCTATTAGAGGGGTCGTTCGCCCCGCCTGGCGGACCCCGTCGCTGGCGGCAGAGTCTTACCAATACAGTGGCCTAGAGCATCTTGTATAAAGCCGCTCTTGCACTGCAGCTTGGGTCGGCAGCGGAAGGATCCCAGAGTATTCTGACAGATAAAATCGGGGAGGCAGTTATGAATACCACTCTCACACTCGTCAATATCTGGTGCATCATAAAGAAAGGAAATTGTTAGCAAGAGTCCTGCCAGAAGCATCTTACAACACTTTAAAATCACAACAAAGCTGTTTCTTTTTTTTTAAATGCTTATTACTCAGACTATAACCCAAAACATTCCCACAGAGAGGCCACATACAAAAAGGGCCCGAATTAGCCAAGACTTAAAAACGCTGACTTTTCCCCCAAGGCTCCGAGGAGGCAAACTTTCTGTTACATAATAAATAACCCAGGCATTTTCCTGGCAACATCTGTGGTGCTTTCTCCCCCCTCCCCGTTTCAGGCCATGTGCGTGTTTTGTTTAGATCATCCAGCACTGATCTTCGCGGCAATAAGCACTGTCTCTATAAACGCATTAATTCTGAAGTTGTCACTATGTTGCAAATAGGGACAATGGTGATTGTCACGATCTGAGCGCTGGCTGCCCTCCCTTGAAGTTTGCAGCTGTCAGATTTCAAACGTGGAGACTCAGTTGGCCAGGCCCCTGTGTCCTCAGGGTCCGAGCCACCCAGCGTGTCCGTCCGCAGAGGCGGAACCACCCAGGGAGTCCTCCCGGGTGGGGCGCGCTGAGCTGGTCCAAAGCCCCAGGCGTCAGGAGGGCGCGCCTTGCTTTTGAGCTGCCCTCGTAATTCAGCCGTAATTCAAAGTCTTTACAAAAGTGGCCTGCCATCTGAAGGGCTGGGAACACTCGGCACAAAACTGTGTTCTATGAGCTTCTCATCAAAGCCTTATCTGCCGGATAATGTCTACGGCTTGGCAGGGGCCGGCGGGCAGCCAGAAACATCATTTTTGTTTTTATGCAAGGGAAGGGCGCTTTGGACTTCAAGGAAGCCTGAAATCGGACACAAGGCAGCTGTTGTGCAAAATATATATACTCTGTAACAAGCACATGTGAGCACCTGAAACTCCTCCCGGGTCTTGTTTTTAAGTAACCATGCTCTGAGCCTTTTCATAAATGCATTCTTGGCAAGGGATTAACTCAGCGTTTAGATACAGAATAAACCGACAGGGGTGCTAGCCCCGCGGAGCGCAGCCCCGGGAGCCCACGGCCGCCTTGCCCACCCCACAGCCGCCCGGGGAGGGGAGGGAGGGGAGGGAGGGGAGGGCTCCGGCTGGGCCTGAGTCGCACCTTTGCAGTCGTTGTGTTCCGTGAGCTCATAGCCGGTGCCGCAGCTGCTGTCTCTCTGGCAGCGGAAAGAGCCCACGGTGTTGATACAGGACTCCCCAAACCGGCAGGTGTGACTGCCCGTGATGCACTCATTGACATCTAGGAGAGACGGACCGACGCGGGAGTCACCGGCAGGAGCAGCGCTCTCTCCGAAGGCAGCGCGGCTCGGTTCCCAGCTCCCGTCCAGGCCCCACACGCTGCCCACTCGGGCTGTGCACTGCACTGGGGTCCTGAGCGTTCCCCACGGGGCTTTGCTTCCCTGATCAGTTTCAGTTCAATGGCTCCTGGCCAAGAGCCAGGTCAGATTGGAGTCATATGACCCTTGAGAGCCCCGTAAGGGGCTATCACTTCCTCCACCCCCCCATGTCATGATGGGGGGCCTCGGGAGTCTGCAAGACGTGCGCAGGGCCACTCAGCAGATCCCAGATTCACAGCCGAGGCAGAGCCCACACCCAGCCCTCGCCCCCAGCACGGTGTTCATATCCTCCCGCATGACAGCACACCGTGCAGACTCCAGGGGGCGCTGGAGAGCCGGTCCTGGGTCGCCCACCCACAAACCCGGCCCTGAGTTGTGCAAAGTGGGGCCTGCCCAGATGTCTCAGGTAGAGGCAGAAGCTCCCGGGTGCAGCGACCTGCTGTCAAGCTGTCCCCAGGAACACGGGGACTCTTACCTTCACAGGAGAAGCCATCGGGCATCAGCTGGTAGCCCACAAAGCAAGAGCAGACGACCTCCTTGCCCGTGTCTCGGCACTGCTGCTTGCAGGGCCCGCCACCTGCAGACGGAGTGAGTGTGAGCTGGAGGCCGGGTGTGCGCCAGACTTGGCGCCCTTCCAGGTCTCCTGGGGCCAGGCCTGAGAACATGGCCTCGGGAGGATGGACACAGAGAGGCAGGCTCTGCAGGCTGGAGCCCACTGCAGCCCTCCCACAGGAGCCCCCCGGGGCCTGGCTCTGGGCACCCCAGTGTCGCTGCTCCAGGTCCCAGCCCTGGTCTGCAAATCGGGCATATGCAGGGTAGGCTCTGCGGCTGCGGCAGAGCCGGAAGACCAGTGTGTAACGCTGCCACCAGGCACACACACTGAGGGACCAGGCCACATGGGGCGGCAGGGCCCTGAAGAGGCCTCCTCTGGTCCCTACATGTCTCTCAGGCCGCCCTCTGCCACAATCTCTGCCACGGCCTCGCTCGGCCGCCAGCTCACCAGGCTCCCCCTGCTCCTGGAGCAGCCCACCACCCCCCAGCCACGCTTCCCACAGGGCAATCCGCATGAAGCTCAAAAAGCGAGTCTCATCGGGACAACCGCCCCCAGGTAAAGATCTTGCTAGGAAGAGCCAGAACACCCTCCATTCCTGCCCAGCCCACAGCGGATTAGGAGGCCTTCTGGGCTCTCTGGCCTCCACCCCCTCAACCCTGGGGCCTCTGTGCTGAGCGTCACCGCACACCAACCACGCACACCATTCGGTGGTGAAACTGGCTCTCCAGTCCACGCCCCAACCACAGGGCAAGCTGTGGAATGAACCTGTGTGTGGAGCGGACCTGCCAGCCTGCACAGGTCAGCGTGCTCCATGAAGGAGACACAAACTTTTGTTATGTGAAAAAACAAACCTGCCAGGCCCTGCCGACTCTAAACTGGCAAAGGTCTCCAGAACGGACCTTCCCAGTGGCACGGCGGGACGCCAGAACACAAGGTCAAACAGCATGCCTTGGGGGAAGCTGTGCTGTCCCTTCACAGCGCCTGGGAGCGGGGTCCTGGTCAGGGGGGCATGGTGGGGCAGGGTTTTGAACGCCAGCTTCTCACGTGGCTCCTTCTCTGATCCCACCTTCTCCCGCCCTCGCCCGCCAGGCCCCCCGAGGAGGAGAGGGAAGGGAAGGAGCCCAGCAGAGCAGAGAGGACAGACAGAGTGGCTTACAGCAGACGCCCAGCCAGGGGGCAGTTCCCAGGTGCCCCTGAGCCCTGCCCGAGGCCAGGCTCCTCCTGAGACCAGCCCTGACCACAAGTCCCGCAGGGCCCGGCGAGGACCCGGGTCTCACCTCGGCAGCGGTCATTCAGGTAGGGGTCCTCCTGCTCCTCCTCCGCCATCTCGGACATCTTAGCTGAGGGGCAAGGCAAAGACATGTTTATCCACACGCAGCCAGCCCCATCCTCTCAGAAGACGCCGAGCAGTTTGTCTTCTTGGGAACATCAGGCAGTAACGCCCATCTGTCCACCTCCTAACAGCTCGGCATTCACGTTATCTTTTTGAAAAAGAGGACGACTCTCAAAAATGCCGTTATGTCTCTAAAAGATCTGTCACAACACCGCCGCACCAGCCCAAGGGCCCGGAATTATCCACTTAACGCAGAGTTCGGTTACATTGTCCAAATTACTTGAACGTTTCAGCCAAGGCAGGCACGGCCCTGCTGCAAATCAAGCCACTCCCTCCAAACCTACAGTCGTGCACCTGGTGGACCTTTGTAGTTGTGGGCTGAATTGTGTCCCCCCCAAAGATGCTGAGCCCCCAACCCCCAGCACCTGCGAATGGGCCTCATTGAGGGAGGGTCTTCGCTGATGACCAAGCGAGGCTGAGTGTGGTGGGGGGCCCAAATCCAAGGACAGTGTCCTCACAGAAAGGGGGAACTTGGACACGGTGACAGACACACAGGCTGTGAGATGACGTGTCTGTTGGTTAAGCCCCCGGTCTGCGGTATTTCATTACAGCAGCCCTGGCATATGAAGGCCCTTGTTCCGTACAGTTTGCCTGAAAAGCTCAGTGTCGTGCCCATCATCAACTCGCCCACTCGATTCATTCAACATAGGCGTGTGAGCGTCTGCTCCGAGTGAGGGCCAGCGCTCAGCCGGACCGGGCCCCTCCTCTCGGCAGAAAACTTGGGGGGCTGTGGGCTAGAGCCCTGCTGTGTGCAGGGGCCCTGACTTCATAGGGTGGAACCCCACCAGCAGCCCTGGCGTAAGAGGGACGGGCTGGGCCTTTTCACGTCGGCGGACGTAGCCCAGGGTGCAGAGAATCTTCAGAGCTACCGGGAAGCCCAGCCGTCCGACGGTGAGGACCCCTCACCGGACAAATGGCAGTGCGCTCAAGTCTGTGATGACTCCGCAGCGACTGCGGCCACGCTGGTGGCAATGCTCAGAGCCAAAGAGACAGAAGAAAGGCTGCAAGGAAATGTGGCTGAGTAGAAACAGTTCACCCCCACACGGGGTTTCGGGCAGAAAGAGTGTCTGTCTCCCGTGGGTTGCCGGCCCTCCCGCCGCCCTGATCTTCTAACTGCCCACGGCGCGCACGCGACACAGGCACACCGGAGCAATGCCCGTCGTCACGGAGAAGCGTGATATCAGCTTGGCTGTTCAGTGCAGCAGGACAGAACCGACACATCTCACTGCACCCAAGCATTCTTCCTCGGGGGCTACTAAAACACAGGGAGGGTCTCCGAATAGTTCTTTTCGCCTGGGGAGAAACTAAGAAGAGTCGTTTAGAGTATAACGGTCTCTTCTAGGTTGGGGGCGTCTTTACTCGGGGAATTAATTTAGGGGCATTTCATTCACTTGGTGCCTTCAACCCCAGCAAAGAGCAAGTCCCCTCTCCCCCTGCCACGCGCCCGGCACGGCCAGGACGTCCAGGTCCCATCCTCCAAAGGGCTCTTTTGACAAGGCTGGGAGGATTTGTGAGGTACTGTCCATCAGCTGGGCGATGAGGTTGTCCAGATTTCTGGGGTGCTCTGTGGGAGCCAGAAAGCCTGCTACTTCTGCTAGAAAACGAACCCTGAACCTGCGCTTCCCCAGCCTGGGTCTCCCATCTGTAGGATGGGAATAACCAGAATACGGCCCAGCACGGTTCTCCCCAAAATCCCTGTGGTACAAGAACGGGGTTCTTCCCCTAGTCTCAGACCAATGTTCCTTGACAGCATAGAATACAAATAAATTACTAGAAAAACTAAGTTGAGAAAATAGACATAAGAGCCCCGATTTTTAAATTTAGATTGAGCAGTCGTAATTGACTATCAAATGCTTAGACAACTCCTGCACCCGGCAGGCCCACAGTCCACGTTAGTGGAGGGAGGGAGGCACAGGCGCGGCTGTGACTGGGGGAGCAGGGGCCTGGCGGGGGGCGGCCAGCCGCCCTCACGGAGGCCCTGAGGGAAGTCTGGGGCGCGGACCGAAGCCAGCGAAGGCGGGGGAGACGGGAGACGTCTGGAGCAGCGGAAAAGCCCAGACCAGAGACCGTTACCGAAACAAGACATAAATCAACCAAAGTCCTCCCCAGAGACGCGGGGGGAATGCCGCGCCAGGATGAGGGCTTTGGGTTTGTTTAAAGTAAAAATGTCATCTCCGACTTCAAAAGTCCAGGAGGGAGTCAGAATGTGGCTCCAATCCGTCTTCGCAACGGGGATATCAGAAATCCGCCCCAGGCATCCGTGGGGCCCTCGAAACGAGACATTAAAAATGAGGAACGAGAGACTGCTCCGTTTGATCCGAAGCGCTGAAGCCGCCGGGGTCAAAAGGCCACAGCGAAGGGTGACCTGACTCAGAGACCAGGGGTCTGCCAGCCCTTCCTCCCTCGGCCCTCCTGCCCCTGCCCCGGGCGGGGAGCTCGGAGCTCAGAGCGAGAAGAAAAGGGGCCCAGAGTCACGCAGACGCCTGGAGTTTTCCGGGGTTATTTCCGTTCCCAGGAAACCGTTGCATAAGGGGGAGAGATCATTACACAGCCACGAAGCCTCCTGAGCCACGAACTGCACCACGCTGACAGCTCTGGGACTCATCTGGCTCCGGACAAATGCACGCAGGAGACGGAACTGGCGCGCACACAGCACGGAGCTCTCTCAAATCTGCTCTGGGGGTCACTCGCCCCTTTGCTGAGCAAGCCTCTGTTACTTGAACAAGCAAAGCCCGCTGTTAGCATGTGGTACCCCAGCCCCTCGTCTACGCATCGTCGGCCCCGGATGGAGGCGGCACCGGACCAGGGATGGAAGGCAGGCATTCTCCCCTCTGTGTGTGTCGGCCGCGTGACCTTGAACCTCAGGTCCTCGCCCGTGAAACAAGAGCAAGGCCAGCCACCTACACCGCTGGGGCTGCGGGAGGGACGGGGAAGAACGGTGGCCGCAAACGTTGGTGGAGCCAGGCACGGCGCCACTTTATACGGAGCCCCCCACCACCACCAAGCCCTCCCCAGGGCCTGTAGTCACGCCCATTTCAGCCCATTCCAGACTGAGGACCGGAGAAATCAGTCTGCCAAAAACACGCGTTAGCACGGCGACATGAACCTCCATCAGAGTCCAGGGCCCAGGTCCTCTGTCTCACTTCAGGACAGTGGGTCTCAGGTGAGGTAACAAGTGAAACTGCTCTGACAACCAGAGCCTCCCATCAGGTTTCCGGGGCGCTCTGTGGGGGCCCGCAAGCCGGCTCTCCCTGCTAGAAAACAGACCCCAACCCTGCGCCTCCCCAGCCTGGGTCTCCCAGTCTGCAGACTGGGAATAACCAGCACATGCCCCAGCACGGTTCTTCCCAAACTATAGTGCACGTGTGTGCCGACCCCGCTTGTGATGGTTAATTTATGTGTCAACATGGTGGGGCCACGATTCCCAGATATTTGATCAAACACTAATCTAGAGAGTGCTGGGCTGGTATTTTTAGATGAGATTAACATTCAAATAAGCAAACTTTCAGTAAAGCAGATTGCCCTGCACAGCATGGGTGGGCCTGGTCTAATCAGGTGAAGGGTGTGAGACAGAGACGGACCTCCACCAGCCACGAAGGAATTCTGCTGGCAAACGGGCCTTCCGATGTGAGCTGCCACATTGGCCCTCTCCGGTGTCTCTGCCCTGCTGGCCCGGCCTGTGGTTAGACCACCAGCGTCCACAGTCGCGTGAGGAGATTCCTTAACACAAACCTCTCTCTGGACAGCCCTGACCAACACACTGCCCGTGAGGAAGGGGGGAGGGGAATTACCTGTCTCCTGGTGGTCCCCATTGTCTGCGGGGGCGAAGTCCGTGGTCTCCTGGCCCTTGACGCAGCAGGCCCGGAAGACCAGCCCGCACTGGTAGCCGACCATGAGGTTGTACTCGCAGCTCTGGCCCTTGGCCTGGGCCTCCCTCCCCAGCAGGCAGCAGTGGCAGCACCTCTGCGAACAGGCAGGGACCCCGGATGGGGGAGTCAGACGGTGACACGGCGGGGCCCACAGGCCTCTCCGATGTCCCCGTGTCTGCTCTCCTTGGACAGCGATGGCCAGGGCCTGACTTGGCTACCTCTTCTAAACGGGGATGGCAAAGAGAGAGGCAAGCCAAGCCTGCAAACACGCCTCCAGGAAGAGGCAGCTGTGAGAGGGACCCCGTCAGGTCCCACGGGAGCTCCGTGGGGCACCAGCCCTCCTGCGTGGTCTGAGATTTCTCTGCCGTGCCCAGGAGAACGGACACGCACCTGGCTCTTCCTCCCAAGTTAGGGTGGTTTGGGCAGCAGGAATTCAATCGTGCGTTGGGAACAACCCCAGCGTCCCCGAAAGTCACACCTGAATCCTGGAGACAGCATGCACCCTGACACATGAAAAGCCCTTTCAGTCCTTATTATGCTAAGCAGAGCTCAGACTTTCCAGAAGGCCCACAGCGGGAGCCAGGAGGAGAGGCTGGGCTTCCGTTTCTGCGGAGGTGACGGGCCTCCGTCAGCTCCAGCTACGACCTCTGCTGCCAGCGGGGGAGGGGTGTCCTGGCCCCCTCCTCCCCCGTGGGTGGCATGAGTCATCCCTCCTGGAAACACAAATCACTCGTCTGCCAGAGAGACCTGCCAGAGCGACCTGTTCACACCCCTGCTAGAATGTTCCAGGCTTTTCCTGTACCCCCCTTTCTCTCCAGTCTGGGGACGCGGGCAGAGCTGCCTGCCAGGCAGACGGTGTTGGCGGAGCCGCAGCCCTGCCCAGGGAGGCCGTCATGGAGCGTCCGAGGTGCTGGCTTTGACCGGACCACCCCACTCAGCTCCCTCTTGCCAGAAATCTCCCATAAAAGTGCTAAAGGACTGAGGGTAGGCAGCGCCCCTCAGTTTCTCCCCCTGAAATCTCCCCCGCCCTAATCTGTGTGGAGACAGGATCCCCTGAGAGGAACCCAGGCAGCCCTCCGCAGAATCCAGACTTCTCTCCAAATCTGCTCCTTGAAATGACTCCATCGCCCTCCTAGCCAGGGACAGAAAATCTTTTTTCCAGGGAATTCGCTGTTGCCTGGGCACCTCCAGCAGAAAAACCCAGCTGACCAGGGCACCTTTCCAAGTCCGGGCTCCATAGGCTGGCCATGTCCCACCCTCTGTAGGGTGGAGGGACGGGGGAGGAGGGGAGGCACAGCCTGGATGCCTCCCTGGTTGATTTGTGGTTTCGGACCCGGGTGTGCCGTCCAGAGCTCCGAGCAGCCACTCGGAGAAGCGGCCTTCCGTGGCGGGGAGGCAAGTGGCCTGACCCGGACCTGAGTCCCAGCATGTTCTATGGCCTCGCTCCCAGCTTCTGTTCCAGGCAGGACTCGCTCTGGGCCTGCTGGGCGCCCCCCAGCTCTGCCTCACCAGCCCCGCCCCCTCTGGTGGTCCTGAGAGGCCACTTTGGGACGTGCGTCTCTCTGAACCTCGGTGTTCTTCTCCAGGGTGGTGACGGAGGCCAGGTAACCGGGGGCCTCCCTGCGGGGCTGTTCTAAGCCCTGGGTTCTGACTGGCCTGGGTGCAGAGAACCTTGAGGGCGTCCTGAGCGGGGTTGGGGTGCCGGCCTTGAACCCAGAAGAGGGTTGAAGGCCCTGCACCCAGGTGACCCCTGCTCTGACCTCTGCGCTCCTGCCTGGAGCCTGGGACGGGAAGCCCTCAGGGCAAGCCTGAGCCTCTCCATCGCCATTTCCCCAGGGTCTGAACAGGCCTGGGGTGCTGCCCAGGGTTGACTGATTACGCTGAGGGAGGCAAGGAGACTTGAGGGGTTGGTCCTCCCTCCTGGGCCAGGCACGCCCTGCTGCTCAAAAACACAGGTGGCCTGGAGCTAGGGTGTGGTGGGAGAGCCCCAGGCCTCCTGCTGATGGGTGGGGCCCAGCCGCTGACCGGCGGGACGGGCTCACCTTCACGAACACGGCCTCGAGGCTGGCGTTGCTGGGCAGTGCGCTGCAGCTGTCCTGCTCGCTGGCCAGGTTGATGCCACTGGCACAGTGCAGCTCCTCCAGCTGGCTGTGGCAGCACTGCTCCTGGACCATCCTGCGGGCCGAGGGAGGCCTGGGCTCTGCGGGGGGCCTTCCCCACACACCCCTCCCACCCCAGACACGGACCGGCGCCGGGCCCACAGTGGCGTCTGGTAAACGTCAGAAAGACTCAACACAGGGGTGGGGGGCGTCTGCGGTGGAGTCAGGGGAGCCCCGATGCACCTCTCGGAGCCCTGAGCCTGCCCCCCAAAATGTGCCCACTTCATCCCTGTTTTCCGGACTCAGGGGAAATAGTTCCAGAGAGGGGGAGTAGCTCGCCCCGGGGAGCCGAGTGAGGGTCGGGGCCCTGCTGGCTGGCGGGAGAGCAGGAGGTAGGTGTAAGTCACCTGTGTGGCTCCTACCGGATCCTACACAACAAAGCCACCGAGGGCAGGAGAAGCCGCCCGAGCTGAGCTGTCCAGGGAGGGTGGGCACCCCCCCCCCAGGCTTCCTGCGCTGCCAGCCAGGCCACCTCCACCTGCAGCTGTTGAGGGCCCAGACCCAGAAGTGGAACTGCTGGGCCATGGGGCAGTTGATACAACTGTTAATACAAACAACCCACTCGGCCGGCTATCCCTTCCTGTTTGGTTTAGGAGGCTTTTGAGTTTTGAAGAATTTCAGAAATCAAGATTTATATCCTGTGCCACGCTGGCAGGTGGCATGTGATGCTCCAGACAGAGGCCAGCGAGCCTTCCCACGCATCCTTTCCCGGGGGGCACCCTCCCACCCCCCCAGCCGGCAGCGCCCTGCCTCAGCACCCCTTAGACTGTGTTCGGGGCAGAGGAAGGACCAATGTCAGCTGAGGGAACGCTGCTCCCAGGGCCTGGGGTCACACCCTGACGCCAGCCCCTGCCAGCTGTGGGTGCGGGAAAGCTCGGTTTCCCCATCTGTGTAATGGGTGAGCAGCAGCATTCAACGGAATAGACGGGCACCCTACACACAGCGCAAAGTAGGGGCTTCCTGAAGGCTTGCTGTGACTTTCACTGTTTTATGGTGACGACCGACATTTCTTATCTACATCATTTATTCTAGGCTTCCACTCTCCCCAAGCTGTGAGGGAGCCGGAGGCTCCACTTAGGGAGAGGGGAATAACAGTCGATCGAGACATTGGCTCCTGTGTAAGGCAGGCCTGTCTGGGGTGCTCTGCTCTGGTTTGGGGGTCTGGCAGTGGTGTCGCGTGATCTCACTGCCCCCACCTGACCCCCTTCTGGTTAGGAGGGAAGTGACTGGGCCACAGTGTTCAGCTGTGGCAGAGGGGGCTGCACACCCCGACCTTCCAGCGAGGGGGACGACGTCCCCAGTCACAGGGCAGCCCGGGGACCACGGGGCCAAAGGAGGCCGGGTTCCCTGCCCACCTCGCCCCACACAGCCCAGGGAGGGGGCGGGCACACTGTCCCCCCCCCCCCACTCCCCTCTGAGGGGATGCACCCAGCCCCTCGCGGCCGCCGCAGACATACCTGCACTGCTTGGACTCCGAGGCGTAGGGCAGTGAGCAGTCCCGGTGCTGCGTGGCCATCTGGTGCCCGTCCGCACAGCAAGCCTCCATGGGGACGTCTGCGCCTGCTGCGTGGGGACGAGAACGAGGTGACAGTGATGAGCAATGCCCCACTCACCCCCCACCAGGTCCCCTTGGATGTGCCCTGTGCCCCCCTGGCCCGGGACCCCCTCCCGCCACACCAGCGGGAGGCCCCTTGCTCTGGTGCTCACAGGTCTGAAAGGGCCGTGGGCACTTCCGTCCCCTTAGTCACCCAACAACCCGTACGGAAAGCCCGCTGGGCCCTGGGCCCAGAGCACATAGCTCGCTCCCCCTAGAAAGGCCCGAAACCCCACTGTCATCTCCCAAATGCACGCCTGACAGGGCTGCAGCTCAGCACCAGGGTGCATGCTTGCCCCGCTGAATCCCTGCTCCAGCCACACCCTGGACACTCCAACAGGGACCCTGCCCAGACAGGGACCCTGCCTTCTCCGCCCAGAGGGCAGGAATGATGGGCGCTACTGGCAGAGGCGTGGCTGAGCCGCCATCCAGCTCAGCGGCCAGGGTATCCAGGACACATGTGACCCCACTCCTACAGGATCAGAGATGGTTTGTGCCACTGACAACAAACAGTGCAGTGTGGGGGCGGCCTGGAGACACCCAGCCAGGCCGGGGCCAAAGAGTGGGACGCAGAGGACGACTTCTCTTGAGGGGCAACCCCGCCTGGCGAGTTCGGGGCACGTACCAGGGAGGGGGTGCATGCAGCACACGCCAGGGGCGAGGTGACAAGGGAACTGGGTCCTGGGAGGTGCAGCCTGGGTGTGGGGAGGAGACAGCCAGCGTCCCCAGACCAACCTCTGGGACCCGGGTCCTGCCCTCCCGCCATCTGCGCAGCCGCCTATTGGGTGGGGGGGGGGGGGGCACCGGTCCGCACTGAACGGGTTACGAGGCCAAGGCCAGGATTACAAAGCCAAGGCTAGCCGTGGCCTCTGCCCTTGACTCACCATAGATGGCATCTTGCTTACAGGAAGGAGAGAGAAAAGGCTCCCATGGGTCCCTCGGCCGGCCCACCCACACCCTCGTGGCTGGATGGGGGCTCTCCCGTCCCCAGCGCGGCCCTCGGCCCCACTCCAGGCTGCAGCCCCAACAGGCCCCTCCCTGGCTCACAGGAAGGAGAGGGCCCCACCGTGGCCCCCGAACGAACAGCCGGGGAGGAAGCTGCCCTCAGCGAAAGGGGCTCCCACGGCCACAGCGTGAGCACCACAGGCCCTGCAGTGGGGCGGGGGGGTGCCTCGCAGCCCGAACTTCAAACCAGCGCCCCCTGGCGTGAATCCCGCCGGGCCTGGCGGCGTGTCTGGGCCCCGCCAGCCACGGGTGATCTGTTTGAGTGCATTTCTCTTCCGAGGCGGGGCCCTCAGGTGCCCCGGGATGAGGCTGCCTCTTGAGCTCAGCGGAGGCTGAGACTTCCTAAAACACCGGCCTCGGTCGCCTGTCGTCAACCACACGAGCACCCGTGTCCACAACGTCTGGACCACGTTCTGTGGGTGTGAGGGGAAACCGCCGCTGCCCACTGAGACCCCGGGTGGTCAGCGCCCAGGTGAGGGACTGAGGCCAGGAGGAGGAGGGATCACATCCCAAACCAGGCCTCCGAACCCCACAGCTCCCCTTCCCAGGATGTCCAGGGAACTTGGCGCCACTTGCTGTCCGCAGGGAAAGGTGGACCCTACACCATCCTCACCCTCAGGGCTCCCCCGGGCTGGCGGACAGAGTCCTAGCTGGCTTGGTGAAGGATGACGGTCCACCCAGCACAGCCTGCCTGTCCTCTGGGCCCTGGCCCCCTGGCCAGGCCCTACCTCAGCTGTCCCCTCTCCGAATTCCCCGACAACGCCGCTTGGTGAACGTGGGGGAGTCACCATGGGATGGGGCTTGGATAAAACTGTCTGGTGCTGTGGGGCTCCCAGCACCAAAGCGGGAGAGCCATCCAGAGGGGGGGCCGGCAGTCTCGGGGTCCTCAGGTGCTCCCACTCCTTCCTTGGTGCCCGAGTCACCACAAGAAAAGGCATTCACAGAGCGTGCGACCTTATCTGTCCCAGATCGAACATGGCTGTGGTCCACCCCCGTGATGACTGACACCCAGGCCCATGGCCTGACCCTGAGGCCATCTCCTCTCCACCGCCAAGCACAGCTCCCCCCTCACCCCAACTCCGGCCTCGCTGCCCCCAAGCATCCCGCACCCACCTGCCGCCAGCCTGTCCTGGGTGGCACCCTGCCCCGGCCCCCATACACACAGACCACAGCTCACCACTTTCTGCCCCCCTTGCCCTCCCAACCACAAGTGGCCTGAGAGCTGGCCTGTCTCCTGTCCTGCGTCCCCGGGCACAGAGCTGTCCCGCAGCAGTGGCAGACGTGAGCTCCAACCCCTAGCGCTTCCTTGCTGGTGGCCCCGGGCAGACTACTGCTCCCCTCTGAGCCCCCGCCTGCTCAGCGGCTAGAGGGGCTCCGAATACCTTCACAGCTGCTGAGAGGCGGGCAATGCTTAAACAGTTCTGACACACACAGCATATGCCGGTGGCTTGGTTATGTGTTCAAGGAGAACAAGGAGGCCCCTCCAGGAGGCCTGGAGAGGCGGGGAGTCACGGCTCTGTCTTGGGGTGCAGGATCCCACAAGCTCCCAGGACTCCCTGGCCTCTGAGAAAGACAAGCAGCAGAGACTCGGACGCAGCGGCAGCTCAGGAGGGCAAGAACTCGGCGCCCAGAGCTGCAGAAACGTGTGGAAGCAACTTCGCCTGGGAATCTGGAGTGCTTTGACCTGAGCCTCCGCAGGACAATAAAATGCCCAGAATGTCCCTGGAATGGGGGTGGCCACAAAGCTGGAACCTGAGCAAAGCGGAGCTGTCCAGGGAGCTGCATCTGGGGGGGTGCAGAGGCCCATCCTGCTGGGGCGTGAGGCGCCCCCTCCGCCAGGGGAGGTCCCTGCACAGCCCCGTGGGAGGCCCCTGGGGGCCCACTGGGGCCCACAGCCAGGCCGGGTGGGGCGAAGGGGGGTGTGTGGGGGCAACGTGGGTGGGGCCTCACATCGGTGTGGTAAGAAACGGCCTGACCCGTGACGGGCCTGCAGAGAGGCCCCTCTTGTCTACCAGCTCTCAGTGGCCCCCCCAAATTCATTGTCAGGCCATTATGCCAGGCACATGGCGTCACACTGTCAAGCGGAAGTGGCATCATTTCCGACCCCTTTCCCGTCTCCCGGGACCTACGTCACCTCAGATTTTTCGCCATCAGGAACAAACCGCTCAAACTGGACGTCTCTGCCCGTAAATCCCTATTTCTCAAGTGGCCTCGATCCCCCAGGCCAGAGCCACTGCAGGTGAGGAGCAGGGTCGAAGGGGAACCTCCTCAACCCCTGATTCGCACAGCAACTGCTGTCCCCAGAGGTGTCCCTGCTCCACAGCCCTGCCAACACAACTGGAGCAGTGACAAGGGGCTTGTGCGGAGCCAGGACCCTCGGCCAGCGGGGCCGGGGCTGACCGGCTGGAGCTTGCGGGGCCCCGGGTCGAGGCCGAGGCGCTGACCTGGGATGGGCTGAGAGCTGCAGCTTACAGTCAGTGGGGCCTGAGTCTTCCCACGCTCCTCTGCCGGGCCTGGGGACAGGGCAGTGCAACGCCGGGAAGGCCTGGGTTTGAACCCCTGACCCCGCTGAGCAGCTCACCCGCCCCGGGCAAGTTCCTGGAGGTGCGTCCCCTCCGGCTCCCGCTCTGTCCTCCTCTCTCTCCACTTATCACTGTCTCCCAAGCTGCACACCCAAAGGGACCCGCCACCAAACCGTCACGTCGGTGGCTGTCGTATGGAACCTGGACTTCAGATGTCACTAGGAACAGAAGAAGCTGCAGGCAGTTAGGTTGCTGAGCACAAATGTTAAGGTGTCCCTGTCTCCGGCAGGACCCTGCCTCGCCCACCGAAACCGGCACCCGGCCAGCTCTGCATGAGCACAGAGGGGTCACTCGAGCCCCAGGCCCTCTCCTGCCTGGGCTCTGGCCCCTCTGGACTCTGTCCTTCTCTGTCCAGCCCCGTCACCTCCAGACGTTACCCAGCTCTGTTGGGTGTCCCGACCCGGAGTTCCCACCGTCACCGCCACGGCTGTGGCACCTCACCAGCTCCAGGAGCTCCCTGTACACCAGAGCTCCCCACACTCGCAGGAGCCTGGGGAGGCCCGGCCGTGCTCCCGCCTCGCAGACTTGGAAACTCCAGCTCAGAGAGATGACGTGACTAGCTAAGAGCCACGCAGCCAGAGGGGCCAGCGAGAGCGAAGCCCGGCCTCAGGCTCAGTTCAGGGAGCCTCCGAGCTGTTCCCATCCGCCTTCCTCGCATCACAAACTCCTTCGGGGCAGGAACGGACTCTTTCTCCTCTGCACCTGCCTGCGCCCAGAACAACGAGGCTCCCCAGGGCAGATTGGCCAAAAGTCCTCCACCAGGGGCCTGGTCCCAAGACCATCCTTGAAACGCAGAGGCCGCTGCCAAAGGGCCTCTCTGTCGGTCAGGGTGTGGGGGGTCGGGGGGGGCAGTGGGAGGAGATGGAATGACCCTGAGGGACGGTGCTTGGCAGAAGCCTCGGGCAGGAGGCAGGGCTGGGGAGAATTTCAGCCACAGCCAGGACATACTGGGGGCGTGGGTCCGAGACTCCAGACCTGTCACTTTCTTGGCCCCACCCACCTACTGGAGGGGAACCGAGCCTCGGGGCCAGGAGGGGCCTGGTATGCAGAGGGGAACGCTCTGCAGAGCTCTCCCGTGCCTGTGCCACCACTCAAGATGGCAGCCGAGGTGCCGTCCGCAGCAGGTCGGCCTTTAAAAGACAGGTGTGCCCCATCCAAGAAAAGATCTGCTAGTGATTTGTGTCCCCAAACAGATGGAGCCGTGCCCTTCTGTTGGGTGGTGCAGAAAACCCGGCTTGGGTCCCACCCCTGCACTGGTCTCCTCCGAGACATGCCCCAATTCGAAAGGGACACCTGGAATGGCTTTCACTGTCCTCTCGGCCCCTTTGTGATAAACACACTTTACTCAGGTGATGGAAATCACCTCGGGTCAGAGGGGCGGCGCCGTGGGCCAGGGAGAGAGAGTCGGACTAGGAGCCCTGGCCGGTGTTCCCGCCTCGTCCCTGGGGTTCAGGGGGTCTGAGCGGCCCTCAGCAACCCGGGCAAATGGGCCATCTCTGGACCCCGGGGGGCGATGCCAGCATCCACGAAATCACTTCAGGCCGCTCCCCACACCCTCTGGGTGCTCACTGGTCACCCCGCACCTATCATCGCCGGGCGGCGGGTCTCTGAAGAAAGAAGCGGGACCTCGGGCTGGTCCGGCGTCTTCACTCTCAGATCACTGCCCTCTCTTCTGAGAAGCAGCTCCGCTGAGCTGAGCTCTGTCCACCTCCGGCTCTGTACTCGGACTGCAGGAATTATTAGGCCCACAAAGCATAATGCCAAAGACAGACCGAAAAGAAACTCTTCTGCAAAATCCTGTTAAACTGGACTGCAACATTGCAAGGTAAAGACACACCGTGGGTGACAACTTCCCGGCAGACCGGCTCCCCCTCCCCAAGCCTGGGCCTCCTTCCCCGTCACAGGGGGGCAAGCGGGGCGGGGAGACCAGCGCAGTGATCGGGCGAGGAGCTGCCGTCAGAACCTGACCACAGATGGCAAACAGAGTCTTCAACATAAAATAAAGACACGGGCTGTGGCGCCCACGAGGAGAGAACACTCCGTTCTGTCGGAGTCACGTGCGCAGAACCAGAGGGCCAGCCCCCCACCTCGTCACCCCTCTTCTGGAAAGAGACACACCCGCCCGAGGTTGTCTGGGGTCCTGCTTGGGCCTCCCCATCCCCAGCTTTCTGTGCTGTTCCTACTCATCTGCATGTTCAAGACGCCCCTTGTAGGACCCTCCGCATGCCAGGCTGTGAGACTGGGCAAGGGATGCGGGGCTGAAAGGACAGGACCTTGTCCTCAAGGGGAGGGGCTAGGGAGGTGCCTGGCAGTTGTTCCTGGGTCGTGTCCCTGAGGCTCTGCAGGTCTAGCACGAGGACAGACCCATCTCCCCCTTCCGGGCCACCGACCACCCCGGGAAGAGGCAGGGCGTACGCCAGCACCCCCTGCCCCGTGAGCCAGCGCCGGCCACAGAGAGACAGGGTCTTGAGCAGAGAACCAGCTGGCAGGAGGCGGCCAGAGGGAGGCAGGGAAAGCCCACCTCTAGAAGGAAGGAGAAGCACTGTCCACACTGCTCCCCCGGGCAGCTCTGGCCCAGGCAGCGCCCGCCTGTGACCGTGGCCAGTGG
The DNA here is from genome assembly GCA_004024845.1 of Tonatia bakeri. Lineage (NCBI taxonomy): Eukaryota > Metazoa > Chordata > Mammalia > Chiroptera > Phyllostomidae > Tonatia > Tonatia bakeri. The sequence goes on from PVIA01006832.1 coordinate 56,017, forward strand.
ACGGGTGGGCTGTCCTCACTGCCCCCGACACCGCTGCAGCACCCACCTCGAAGGGCCCATCTTCTCGGGGTTTCCTGTCACCCCTCTGGACGCGTGTCTACACCTGCCACGTACCCTCCACGTCTGGCTTGTGGAAGCTGCAACACCAGGGGCTAGGTGATCCTGGGTCCCCCACTCCTCTCCCCAGGCTAGCTTGTTCATACCCACACCAGTTCAAAGGTCACTTCCTCCAGGAAGTCCTCCCTAACCTCACCCCCCACGTACACACAAGAACATGGGCAGATGCATTCCCTTTCCCATCTGGTCTCTGCAGCCCACACTTCCCAGCACTCGGACAAGGAATCAGCCCTGTGAGCACTTGGTGCCACGGGGCCGGGACAGGCTCTGTCCCCTCCAGCACCTGGCCTCACGCCCGCCCCAAGCAGGCACCCAATGATGTCTGCGGAGAAGTAAGTGGACAAATGGCCTCACGTGCCCCTAGCGAAGGACTCCTCCTCCCGCCCCCGTGTCTGAGTCCCAGGCAAGGCCTGTCCACTCTCCCTCCCAAACGCCCAGGTCTATGCTGCTCCCCAGGCCCCTGCCCCTCCCCCGTCCGGGCACCGTGAGCCCTGGACCCCACGGGAGCCTCTCTCTGGCTTGGTCTGCCTCCGCTTTCGTCCCCCCAGAACCCACCCACCACAAGCAGTCCAGAGTGACTTCTAGAAACCTAAGCAAAGAATGTCACTCCCCTGCCTAAGATTCTCCAGTGGCTTCCCAGTGTGTTCAGGACAAACCCAGGCTGCACCCTCCCTACTGCTTAAGGCCCAGCCCAACCACATGGGCCCCTCCTGCCTCGACCCCCTGCTCAGGCACCCTCCCGCTCCCCGCAGCACATGCTGAGCTTCCCCTTCCGGATCCTGACAGATAAACCATTTGTTCCCAAATTCTCCTTGGGCACCCATCATAAAACCTGGGCCCCATGAGAGCCCAAGGCTGGTTCTTTTCCACTAACCAGGGCTGGGTCCCTAGAGGGAGAGTCTAGGTGGTGTCCCCTTGGAGTGGCCTGGAGCGGGGACAGCACACTTCCCAAGTCCTCCCCTGGAGGAAAACGAGGCCCTGGGTCCCTTTGTCCTCCAAAAGGAGTAACGGCACCCAAGCCCTTGGGTCGCCGAGGAAGTGGCCCAATCCCTGGCTCGGGCCAAGTCAGCACAGCCCACTGGCAGAGTCACTTGGCCAGGGTGGGTGGGGACAGTGTCCTAATGAATTAAGCAGGAACACAACCTAACAAGTTCCAAGGCCGATATCTTCCAACACCAGCCCAGCCCTGCGGTATCCGGGACCCAGGATGGCCAAGAGCACTCTCCTTTACAGAGGCACCAGGGAAGGGGCAACTCTCTCCACTGTGGGGACAGGTCCAGGGACAGGCCTAGACCTCTCCCCGCCTGCATCACTCCTGCGGCCAGAGCCAGCCCTTCCCAAGTGTACAGGGCGTCAGGGGGTTGGGGGGGGTGTGCCCCACCCAGATGGCAGCAGGGAGGGCCTGACTCGGGCCACACTAGAGAGAGTCAGGGCTGGCCACACCCTGAGCTGGACTCCAGCAAGCACCCTAGGACAGCCTCTCCCACCAAGCTCAGCCAAGGCAGGTGCCGTCACCTTGGAGCCACCTCCTGTTGAGCCCCTTAAAGGCCTGGGCTGTGGTTCCCGCTTCTGGGGCTGCCCCTGTGCGTGGAAATGCCTCTTCTTCCGAAGGATGCCTCTCCTCTGCACAGCCCTCGTTTATGGGATGAAGCATTGTCCCACGTCCTGGTCCCCTACTTACTGTCCCTGTCCTGGGCAAGCTCCTTACCTGCTCCGGGCCTCGGGCGACCGACCCACCTGTAAAGTGGAAACAGTGACAGTTCCCACTGCACAGCGCTGGCGGGTGGATGAAACTAGCGAGCAAGTCCGCAGCGTTTCAGTTAGAATTCCTAGAATTTCCAAGAATTTCCTAGAACAGAGCGTGTTTTCATTCCACGTTCAAGGGATGGACGCAGAGAGGCGTGGGAGCAGTGCAAGCTCTCCAGAGTCACTCTGAGGACCAGGACCAGTCTCCCAGTCCCCTGCGAGTGGGGGACCCTCCTGGTAACCTGCAGACAGCTGGGGCGACAGGCACCCAGGGCCTGGCCGACCCACCTACACGGAGGCCCAGCTGGGGTGCGAGGAGGCAGGCCAGTGGAAGGAGTGTTGGTCCCCATGCCTGCTGCAACCGATGACTCGGGACAGAGGGCTCAGCCTCCAGGCCACGCACACCCCCTTCTCTAAATGCCCCCCCCCAGGTCCCTGATCCCAAGAAAATTGACGCAATGGGTGACTGCCCCCCACCCTGTTTCATTATGTGCCCACATTTGCGACCATTACAAGGAACCAGACAGAGCCTACACCAGCATTTATTAATGAAGTCATAATGTCCTGTTTTGCCAAAGGAAAATCTTTTATTGTCTCAAACATATTGGCAAAATCACCGTGCACCTATTAGAACTGCTTTCCTAAAACTTGACACAGTGGCTGCTTCCTCCCGGACTCTGCCTGGAAAGGAGGGAGGCCCTCCCCGAGTCGGGGACAGGGCAGAGCTCCCGCTGGCTTCCTGGAAGCCCCACACTCTCTCCACTCTGGGCCTTTGCCCGGGCCATTCCCTCTGCGAGAAACAGCCTCCTCCCGCCCACAGGCCTAGCCAACTCCTCCCAACTCCTCACACCCCAGTTGGCATGCTGCTTCCTCCAGGAAGTCTTCCCTGACTCTCGGCCAGTTGGAGTTGGTTTGTAATTGCTCACTTTTTCCAGATCTCCCAGGGGATGAGCCCCACAGGCAGAAGGGCCGGGCCTGCCTTCTTCCCTGCCATGTCCCAAGACCCAGAATGGTGTCCGGCACAGAGCTGGTCCCCAGCAGGTACTGGTGACCGGATGGCTGAGGAGGCGGGCTGAGGCCACTTTGCCTGACCTTTACCAATATGGCTTTGGCCCCTGGCAGCTGCCAGTTTGGTGGCCCTGCCGGGCTGTTTCCCTGGCTAGGGAAATTCAGTATTAGAACTTTCGGGGCCATTTTGGGGGAAAGGACGCTGTCCTCTCCCAGGGAAGGGGACAGAGCACTAACAGAGTAATAATGCAGCCACCACGGTGGCACTGCCCTCTGTTCTCTCTCCCCCTCAGCCCTCAAGACAACCAGAATCTGGTTCTCTTTCTCTCCAAGTTAGCAGCGGGGAAACCAGTGAACCGTCCCATGGCTGTTTCTGAGCGGTGACAGGGGCCTTGTTCTCAGCCCCACAAATGCTGTGGCGCCTGCTAGGACCCGAAGACAAGTGATCCATGCCCCCCCACGACCCCAGTCCAGGAGGGGTGGCAAAACGTTGCCCTGAATTGAGGGGCCTCAGGCAGTGCCAGGAGGGGGCATGACTTCGAGTTGCTGCCCCGCCAGAGCCCCCAAGTCTCATCCTCATGCATGTGGTGCTCCAAAAGCCCCCCCACGGCCTGCGGGCCCAGCCGCCTCCTGGGAAACTTCCAGGATCAGCAGGGAGCCGACCACGTGCTGGCAAGCCAAGTCCTCTCTCCTTTGTTCTCCCTCCCAGCGCATTTCTCTGTAATCAGTCGGAGCCAAAGGCCAAGAAAGTCTCGGGGAAAACACAAGGCCTCCCCTCTCCAGCCCCTCCCACCCTGGCTCCTGGTAAATCCCAACAGGACTGACCTGTGGGCAGGGCTCAACTCTGACCTTGGGCATGACATTCCTGTGGCCAGGTCACCAAAAGAGTTTCAGCAGATTAGCTAAAGGGCTCGCCACTCAATAGCTTTTTCCTCGATTGCTTTTAAACTGCTTTCTAGAGGGTGGGGTCAGGGGCATCTGCCCTCCCAGGGCTTCAGAGGGCCTTACAGCTGCTGACCCTGCAGCCCCAGAAAGGAAGGAGGGGCCAGGCCGTCCCCAAGTCCCTGTCCCTGAACTAGACCAAACCCTGTAAACTCAAAAGAGGGGCCAACCCCAGGGAAACAAAGGCCACGGAATAATCCAGGTATTCTCATCCAAGTGTGCAATGCAACGGTTTCTTTGATACCCGTCAAGTGGGGCCTTCTCCATGAAGAAGATGGCTGTCAATCCGCAGGCAGGGCCCCCGGCTGCTCCACCCGACAGGGCGTCCCCTCCCAGCCGGACCCCGCCATGCTACGGGGAGCCCTCCTGCACAGCAGGCAGAAAAGAACAGTGACGGAGGGGCTGGGCCCAGGCCCGGGAGGGGTCACCTCAGCCTTCTCTCTGGGCCCCAGTGGCCTCATTTGTGAGAGACGGGGGGTCTCAGGGGGCTCCTTCCATTTCCAACAGGGCGTCAAGTGCGCTCCCCAATTCCAGCCGCCCTCTGGGCTTTCACACCAGCCGGGGGTCCTCTGAATGCCCTGCCCCCTGCCCCCTGTCCACCCCCCCCCGGGTTCATTCAGGATGAAGCTGGCGCCCAGAACAGCCAGAGCCCTGCAGGGTCCTGCCACAGCTCGAAGGCCACAGACTTCTGCAGAACCCCCGCCCCCACCTCCCCTTGAATCCAGGGCCAGCGTAGCTGGGAGGGCCAGGGCGGTCACCTGAGAGTTAAACTCAACTAGCTCCAAAATAAAGAGTCTGGGATTCCAAGGGTGATCAAGTGACCCTTTGACCAGGGTGGAGGGTGATCACCAGACAGTTAAAAAAACTCAGCAAAGCCAGAGACAAAGAGCCTGGACTTCTGAAGGTGGTGGGGAGCACCTTCTGGGCCCTCACAGGGAGGAGCAGAGCCTGCGGCAAGGCAGGCCTGGCTAATGACTGCTGAGCACGGGGCTTCTGCAGCGAGGTCAGAGGTCATGGCCCTGATAGGAAGCGCCCTGAGGTTATCCCCCCCCCCCCCCGCGCCCAGGGGCGGGGGATGAAAAGAGAAAGAAGGGCGAGTCTGGGTGCTCCGTCAGCACTGGGGCGGGGCCTCTGGGCCTCGGGGCTGCTGGCAGACTCTTCCTCTCCTTTCCTCAGGTGGGTTTGGAAGTGGCAGGTCCCCAGCCCCAGCTGAGCATGGAACCTGGCAGAACGACGGGGTCTGTGTCCAGGGAGGGCAGGCAGGGGTTCCCAGTGCTCAGCTGTCCCCCTGGCACCTCAGGCGGCCCCCTCCTTTCTGACTTCTTCAAGTCCACCCCTGCCCCTCGACAGGTTTGACCGCTGCACAAACTACTGTTTCCACCACCTGGTCTCAGTTTTCCCACCCGCAAGCTGGGTGCGAGAGCCTTTACCTAGGGTGGGGGTGGGCGTGGTGCGTAAAGGCCCCCACCGGCACTCCTGGAGCAGCGAGCCGCCCACCCCGCACATTGGCCCGTGAGGTGGGTGGGTTCATGGATGGGAGCTGGCCTCCAGGGGAAGGCATTTGAGTGGGGGGGTCAGTTTTTAAAATTAGCACCACAAACCAGCGAGGTGATTAGAACCAAAACAAGCAGTGGGGTGTGGGGAGGGAACGTTGCCAGGGGTTCAGCCTCCACCAGGCGCAGAGCGCACAGCGCTCAGAGTCTCCCGCAGCTCCAGAATTTCCCAGGAGCGCGGGCCAGGTGGGCGGGGGGACACTAAGTGGGGCCGGTGGACTCAGGGTGCCCCCTTCCTCCAGACCCGACCCGCCGCCCCCCTACCTGGGGCCACCAGCAGCGAGAGGCCGGCGAGCAGCAGCAGCAGCAGCGGGGCCCGGGGCGAGGGCGCGGCGCGCTCCATGGGGCCGGTGGTAGGCGGCGGAGCAGACAAAGGCGCGGAGCGAGGGGCGCGTCTCCTCTGCCGGCTCAAGGTGAGGGGACAGCGGGGATCCAAGCTCAGGCCGAGCCTCGGCAGTCAACGCTGCGCCCAGCGGCGCCGTTCAATTATCCCGCCCCGGAGGAGGGCGTGGGGAAGGCGCGGCGGAGGCGGGGCCGCGGGTGCCTGGTCTGCCAGCCCTCCCAGGCCGGCCCCTTGGACATCTGGGACCCCTCCTCTGGGCAGTGTGCCCCAAGGGGCGCACAGGCCCACAGCTGGGGGTGGGAGTGAGGACCCCAAACTTCCCTGGTGGGGCCAGAGAAGAGGGGGCATTTGGGAGGGAGATACCCCCTCCCCCCATTCCCCAACCCCCAGCTCTCTGTGCCAGGGAAACCTGATCCCCTCCCCACTCGCTGGCCCGGGGCAGGCTGGGTCTCAAAGGTTACCTGCGCGCGTCTCCGCAGGAAGGGCGGGCGGGAGTGATCCCCAAGGGTCGAGGGCGCCTTTTCGGGGTGGCAATAAGGACGGCAATCGAGGTGGCAACACTGGTTCATTGGGGGGCTCCCTGCAGGACGTGGCAAACCCTGCACACACTGCCTGCTGGGTTCTTGCCCTTAGCCTCCTGCACACCGATAGCCCTGGGGTCTGCAGGTCGCTGGGGGACCTCAGGGTGTCCCTGGCTGGCACTGCTGGGACTCTACTGACCTTTTGAGGGATTCCCCCCTGACAAACCAGGCCTCGTGGAAAGACACAAACCTGTGTGTCTCCTGTCAGGGACACTCCCGTGCTCCTTGGAACACGACACAGCCCGGAAAGGGACAGTTCTACAAGCCGTGTAGCCAGAGGACAGCTCTGGGGGACACAGTGTAACAAAAGAGCCAGACGTGAAAGGACACTTGCTACATGATTCCCTCTCTGTGAAGGGGACAAGGACAGCTTACCAGTCAGGAGGGTGGTGACTCGTGGGGTGGGCCAGTGACAGGCGCTCGTTAGAATCTGCTTTTGTTTTTTTTTTAAACTCTGGGTATGGGTTACCGGTTGGCTGTACTAGTAAACTTTTTAAAAAGTTATTTATTTATTTTTAGAGAGAAGGGAAAGGAAGGAGACAGAGAGGGAGAGAAACACGGATATGTGGTTGCCTCTCGTGCGCCTCTAACTGGGGACCTGGCCCCCAATCCAGACATGTGGCCTTACCGGAAACTGAACCAGTGACCTTTCGGTTTGCAGGACAACACCCAACCCATGAGCCACAGTGGGCAGGGCTCCACTTGTGAAAATTTATTAAGCTGTTCACATATGACAGGTGCCCTTTTCTGAATGAACGTTCGACTTAAAAATCAAAAGCACAAAGGCAACTCACCTCCCCAGTGTGCCTCGCAAATTTGACGTTTGCAGAGGGCTCCAGAAAGTTCTTGCAGGGGTCCCACTAGCTGAGCGCCTCCCAGATGAAGGAGGCCTCCCAGAGCCGGGTGACACGGACCGGCCTCTGAGCGGGGAGCAGAAGGGTGGGAAGGGTGTTCGGGGCGTGACACACAGCTCGGCGAAGGCCAAACGTGCCAGAGGCCCTGGCGGCTGGGCAGGTCGCCTGGTCTGTGTCGGCTAGACGCAGTGGGGCGAGGCCCTGCAGGCGGCTGGATGTGGGATGGGCGGGAGCTTGGAGCCGGAGACAAATTAACGACTCGCTAGTACTTTGGTATTAAGTTGATTTTTTTAAAGCTGGGGGAGAATAGGGGTGCCCTGGGGAGAAGCGAAAGGCCCAGAGGAGGCTCTATTCCCTGACTACTCACGCAACTCGAGGCTTTAGGGACCCCGTCTCTGCAGATGGCAAAACCAGGGCTCAGAGAGGGGCGGTCACGGGTCAGACTGTCACGAGTGGCCACTCTGGGGTTTGAACTCAGGACTCGGGATTCTCAGTCCCAGCCTCGTCAGAGAGCGACCTGCCCGGAGGGGCTGCTGTTCGTCACTGAGCACTATGGCGCCAACATTCGCCGGCGTGTTAGAAAGAGACAGACACCTCTAGTAAGGGAACAATATGAGACGCACACACATTCACGTAACTGCGGTCCCCTCACGGGACGCTGAGGTCGGTGACGTTTGGGGGCTGTGAATCACGCGGCATTGACAATCGCGAGCTCTGGCTCCAACCCTGGCCGCCCGGAGACGGGCGGGCTCACGGCCCGAGAGAGGCGAGAGCGGCCCCGGCTGCGGCTCCGAGCCACGTCTGGGTTTGATCGGGCCGTGTCCACCGGCTGAACGGGCGCCCGGCCGTTCCCAGGCGCGTCTTTAATCGTCTCCAAGGCTGAACATTTTCCATGCGCTTGTTAGCCGTTGGCATTTCTTTGTTTTTTTTTCTTGTGACTCCTTTCATAACCTGCACTCATTAATTTCTGTAACGTCAGGCTTGTTTCTTGCATCGAGAATCTAGGGAAAACATGCCGCGTCCAACAGCGGCCTGTTCCCGGCACATCGACTGGGTTCACTGCTCGGTGATTCGGCGGAATCCGTGCCATGGTTGAAAGGCTGAGCAGGAGGTGTACACAGAAACATGATCTTCACCAACGAATGTGATGTAAAATAAAATAAAATAAGGAAACGAAATTGCAGGAGAGCGTTCCGGGCCCACAGCAGTCGCCGTAGCGGCTCCTGTGAGTGAGGACCAGACGGAACTAAATGCCAGTGGATGTTGTGTTTGGGGAGGATTGTATTGTGTTTAATTTCCCCCTTTTTACGAAACAGTGAGACAGGGAAGGAGGAATACGTGTACCAGAAACCTGGAGGGATCTAATTCCCACACCTACACTTGACCCTGAGTTTCTTGGCAACCGAAGGGAAGGTCAAATTACACCCCCTTGTACAGTTCCTGTTTGCCGAAGGTTTTCATCGGGAGAGACGGGCTCTGACCCCCTCCCCCTGCATCTTTACGGGGAAGGGTCAGGAAAGGATGACAGTGCGAGCGATTATAGTCTGCAGGGGCAGGACTGGCGTTGGGGGAGGCGCCCCTCTCCGACACCCCTGCCCAGGGCACCCCCGGTTCTGCTCCAGGCGGGAAGCCGTTCATTCGGCCCCGCTGTGACCGCCCCGCCTTCTCTCATCTTAGAGGAGCTGCCCGCCTGGCCACTCGCCCCTGATAACAAGCAGCTCTCTGTCTGTTGGAAAGGTCATTGTTGGCGCCCTGGACTGTTTTTCTCCAGAAAACAACTGGCTTTGATGCTGCCCTGCCTTTGGAGGACTCGAGTCTTGTGGTTCTCCGTGTGACGTCGCGACGCACCCTGGGTGGTTCTCGGAGGGCAGCCGCTGCCCAGGCCCAGCACAGCCCTCCGCAGGCATCTGGGCCCCCCACGCCTGGCCCACTGGCAGCAGCCCCGGGGCCTGCGCATGGCTCCTGGGGCACCCAAGCCTTCCTCGCCTCTCCTGCCTTTACGCTCAGCTGGCTCCGTTGTGGCAGTTGCCGTCCCTCTTCGTGCCCCTTTATTTCTTTGTTGAAGTGTTGGTTTCCTCGCTGCCTGCTAGCCCGTGAGCGCCCAGAGGGCAAGGACGGCATCTGCACATCTTTCTTTGTTGTTTTTTTGTATCCCCTTCGGAGGGCAGGCTTATTGATTTTAGAGAGAGGACGGGAAGGAGAAGGAGAGAGTCACCGATCTGTTGCCTCTCGTAGGCACCCTGACCAGGGACTACCGGCGACCTTTTAGTTTACGGGACAGAGCTCCGACCACCTGAGCCACACCAGCCAGGGCTGATCGGCATGACCCCAGTGTGCACGGAATCCGAGCCGAGTGTGGGAGTGGACAAACTTGCACACCTAGTGGTTGGCCATGTGGCGAGGACAGAAGCACACTTGGGGTCAGCGCACGCATAGCGTCACAGCCGCTGCGGAGGAGACTGCGGCTCAGGGAGGTCTCGGAGCCCAGCGCGTCCCAACACCCGGGACCCTCCAGGCACTGCCAGTCCCGGAGCTGGCCGGATGCTCAGAGCCAGCCACCTCGGCTCCCGGCCCTCACCATCCCCTCCGGGGCTCTTCTCCTTCCCGCACTGGGGTCCTTTCCTCACTAGGAAGGCCCTGGGGAGGGGGAGCAATGACGTGACTAGTGTCCCTTCAAGTGGGCTGCAGAGAACTACAGGTTTCAAATCACGTCACAGACACAATGCGGAGACCACTGGGTTCCCCCGGTGCTCCAGCAGACTTCAGTCCCCTCAGACTCCCACGCTCTCGACTCTGTGCTTCCCACGCAGCCTGGCTGTGAGTCAAGGCTCCCTGAATGCCAAGGTCATTCTCCCAGGCTGGGCGCCAGGAGTGATCCATGCTGGGCACCTACCCGGGACACCCTCCTTGCCTTTATGGGGCTCCTCCACATGCAGCAACGACCCCATGCCCTCAGTGCAGGCGGTGAGTGGGGAAGTCCCTGACTGGGGGGCCATCTTATTCCATCTCCCCCGTGACGTGTAAGGATGTTCACTTCCCGGTGCCTGACACCTTCACACACTTGGGCCTTTGTCCCACGCCACTCCCACGGCCGGCCGTGAGGCAGGGCGCTCTCCCTGCTGTCTGACCCGAACTTCGAGGCAGGGGTGCAGAGGGACCTGCTGGCCCCTCCTGCACCAGCAGCAGGGCCAGGGTGCAGCTGAGGCGTGTCTAGGTTGTGACCCCACAGGTTTCTCACCCACCCACCCACGGTGCCCATCAACACAGTGGCAGGTGGCTGGTGCATGTGATGGGCTGAATGGTGACCCCAGAACTCATGTGTTCAAGTCCTCACCCCCAGGACCTCAGCATGGGACCTCAGCTCGGGTCTTTAAGGAGGTGAGAAAGGAAAATGAGGTTGTGTGGGCATCCTTATCGGAAGAGATTAAGGTACAGACACACACACAGAGAGACCATGGGAAGACTCAAGGAGAAGGCAGCCATCTACGTGCTAAGGAGAGAGGCTCCGGAAGGAGCCGGCCATACCCACACCTTGATCTTGGACTTCCAGCTTCCAGAACGGCAAGGAGGTAAATTCTGTTGTCCCACCCTCAGCCCGTGGTATTTGTCACAGCAGTCCAAGCTGACCGGTGCAGTTAGAAAGAAAAAGGTCCAGACATCGAAAACAGGTCTTGGAACCAGAGATAGAAAAAGGAGGGAGCTCACACATTCTGGAACGTTCTACAACCTCCGCTGTCCTGGGACTCTAGGGATCAGAAGAAATGTGAGGGCAACTTCAAATAAAAACACCATTATGTATTTTTACGTTACAACACAGCCCGTGAGGTGCCATAACAGTGGAAAATGGTAGCGGTGGGGAATTGTAGCCCACCCCGCCATTCCTTCAACAGTGTTTCCATAAGTGCCGACTCTGACTGACGTGCAGCTGGTGGACGGACAGCATGTTTGTGTAAGAATTTTGGAAATGAACTTTGAAAGATACGGACTCCGACCTGCAGGCCCAGCTCCGGGAGATTGGCTGACCTTTGGCTGTGGAGCCAGGACGACATGAAGCCAGGGTGGCTGTGCACCAGGGTGACACACACTGACCGTCACCTACCTTACCGGAATGGACTCTGTCATCTACACACGGAGAACTTTCCCACCCCCCATCTCTGTTCTCTTCCCATCCCCCGTCCTTTAAAAACCTCTGCCTGCACGGAGAGGGGGAGATGGGCTTGGAGACATGAGTCCCCCATCTTCCAGGTGACCGGCACTTGAATAAACCACTGTCTTTAACAACGGCACCTGCCTCTTGGGTACTAGCTTTTGCAGCAGCAGGGAGCTGGGCCTGTCTTAATTGCAGTTTTTGGTGACCCCAGAGGGACAATGTGGACCCCAGTAAGGACTGCAGGGCCCAGCCTGGAGGCCCAGCTGCTGTGGCAGCCTGACGCCCTGGCAGGGACGGCAGGAATTTCCCAGTTCTTCCCCTCAGGGAGTCTCCCTGCTCTCCCTCTCAAGACATCAGCTGCCTTTAAACACATTGCTGGTGAAAAGAATTGGGTCTCTTGGGAGTCAACAGACTCCCATTTGGGGAGCTGACAAACTCCAAATTGGGTGAGTCCCTGGTGTGCAGGGATTCTGTAGAAATTGGAGCTGCTTGGTGGCAGACACGACTCGGTGACAGGAGAAAATCCCAGTGCCCCAGTGCGGGATTTGGTTGGCGCGCTCCGGTGGTTTTGATGTGGGTACTGCTTACTTTTCTCGCTGCATGCTGCTTTTCAAATGTTCTTAGTTCTGTTTCCCTGTTCTTCCACGGGAATAAGTCGGTCTCTGTTGGAGAGCTCCCATCGGTTTCTCTCGTCTGTCTGTGCCGGTTGCACTTGCTTGGCTTGCCCCCTTATCTCTAGGGGACTTCCTTTGATCTCTGCTGTTTTGGACACACCAGGGTTCCTGCCTCTGCTGTTCGGGCCGCATGCCATCTGGACCTTGTCAGAGCTGTTTGTGCTACTAGTGTGCGTGAGATAAGATTCTAAGGCCAGGTCCGGTCCTGGCTTTAGAGGATTCAGTTTGAGAATACTCATCTGTGTGAACTTTGTCTTTGCTTTAGATTTTGGTTTTGTTTCTGTTTTTGAAAGGATCTCGACCTGCAGTTGTTTTGACAAAGTTCTGGTAAAAAGGATAAGATCTCTCATGTGCAAGCTTTCATGTTGTTACACCATAAGGCTTCTGCTCAGCCAGCGTTTGAACTGATGGTTTAGAGCAGGGAACGATCTCATCCCCCCTCTCAGACGGCAAACTCAGGGCAGAAAAGGATTTTTAAACTTAAGCAGCTCAGGCTGTGCCCAGCCTCCTATCTCCTTCCCCTCTTCCCCAACCTGCCAAAAGTTGCTGAGGTCACTGGATAATTAAACGGCTCACTTCTGAGCTCACTAAAGCAATGCAGTAATCGCCAAATCCAAATATATGATTGAAGTTCAATGGATGTCTTCTAAAGTTACTAACATAAAATATGTTTGTTTTTGCCTGGGGTTATGAAAAAAGGTTGTGTTCTCATAGCAGCCGGCGGCTGATCCTGCCTCCAGCTGCAGTGCTGTGCTCCGTTTTAAAAACCGAAGCCCAGTGCCACCCAGACAAACACCACGGACAGCAGAAAGGCCACCAGGTGACAGCCTGATGCTGGGGGAGGGGTATGCGAGTGGGCTGTCCTAGGAAGAGTTCCGTGGAAATGGGAAATGGGGTCGTCAAAAAGATTCGAAGCACTGGCGCTCCTGTGGTCGGAAAGAAGAAACCACTGCTACCTGGCTGAAGAAAACGCGGTATTTTGTTTTGGCAAAACGAGAGAGCTCCGGTCAGGTTCTGGAAAGACTGCCCCCTGGAGCCCTGGAGGCAGCAGTGCAGACGGGGGCAGCCTGGATTTTTAGTTCCGTTTCTTCCGTCGTTTGCCGTAGATGCAGGAATGAGGTTGCAGCATAGCAAGCGGGGTTATAATGAGCATCTCCCCCTTCTTCCACTTCTGTTTAAAGAATTCCCCACTGCGGAGTTTCGCAGAGTCTGAACTCTCACTCTCCACATCAGGGTGCTGGCGGGTGGCCAGGTGAGCCGGCCGATCACATGTCAGCACCCCAGATTTCGTGGCGGGAGCTGACGATAACGAGGAGACGCTACGAATTCAGCATCTTGGCAGTTAGAAGCAGCGGCAGCAAACACATGGAAGTTCTGGGATTGGCGCTGGCAGCTGAGCCAGCCGTGGCACCGGGGCTGAGTAGCACATGGCAGGCAGAGGTGACATCACTTGACTGTTTTTGTGGCCTGAACTTGGCTGTGGCCCTGTCTTTACTCCGGACGTCCCTGTTCTAGCCCCCTCCAGGTGCAATCTGCAGTCTTCACAAGGACTTGAGACACACGACACCATTGCGGCAAACTCACAGCCGGTGACACCCTCCAGAGCTGATGTCCCATGGGGCACGTGCGCTGAAGCACCCTGGTTGGGACTGACGTTGTCAGAGGCTTGGAAGAGGCATGGACATTCCCCTGAAGGTGGGGGACGCTGAGAACAATGGCCGAACTTCACTGGGTCCGGAGGTAACAGCTGACCGTGACCTTGGTTGCCTCTGGTGGAAGATCAGTCGATAACCTGGTAGTTGTGTGTCCAGTAGTTGGGTTGAGTTGAGCCAAACCAGGTTTGTACGCGGAGAGAAAGGGTGTGTGGTGTGCTGAGCAGCCCGGGCGCGGAAGGTGGGGGGCGCCGTCGGCCCAGCCCACCGAGAGCTGCTCCCTCGGTGAAAGGACAGGCCTTGCGTCTTACGTCTTGAGTTCTAAGCACTTCACATTCTTTGTTGTCGTTCTGAATGGAGTGTTCTCCCATCGTGTCATCTAGTTTGTGAGTGCCGATGTGAAAAAAAGCTGTACGGTTTTCCAGATGCATTATGCACAAACTGTGTGTGCATTGCGCACACTCATACTATCGCCGTGAGATTTATGGCGGGCACATGACCACTAGTGTGTAACACGGACGGATGGCTAAGGAAGCCTCTGACACAGTGCCACTGCGGGATGTCAAGTCACTCTTTAAATCTGCATATATGAAGACTGTTGCAAGAGAGATGCCTGTTTTCTAAATAAAATAAAAACGAAAGCAAAACATAATAAAATGTATACATAAGAGTCTTTGTTAAAGTGTGTGTATATAAATACGGAGAAATATCGGAAGAAAGGCAGTTTCATTCAAGGAAAAAAACGAAGCCCGGCGGCACCCGTGGTTCTGCAGGACCGGCGTGTGCGAGGTCGGAAGTCTCTCCCCGCCCGAGGAGAGCAGGCCTTTGTTGCCGCACAGTCTGCTGTGACGACAACCACTCTGCAGAAAGCGGGGCAGACAGAGGAGGCAAACACCCACCACCGTGCCCCCTGCCCTCACTGGTGCTGCAGCGTGCTGATCCCCAGGGCTGTCTGTGTGCGGTCTCCGCGGCCCGCGTCAGGGTGCACGGCTCCGTGACCTCCTCCTATCACCCACGGGCTCCCGGTTGCTACGAAGTCCCCCTCCCCCTCC